>PVKE010000307.1:0-161099 GCA_004027555.1 Craseonycteris thonglongyai
GGGGAAGCCGGGATGGCTCAGTGGGTTAAGCGCTCACTTTGCAGCGCCGGGGACCGAGGATCGAGTCCCGACCCCGGCCCATGTGGAACCATATGCTGAACTGGGAGCTCCCCCAGTTCAGTTCTCTCTGTGTCTCTGTGTCTTTCTCTCTCTCTCTGTCAAAAATAAAAATAAATAAATAAAAATATATTTAAAAATAACAGGTTTATCCACTATACATATAACCATTTGTTGTTTTAAACAGGACAGAAAACAATGGTACTGTCCCATTTCAAATGGTATGTCTGGTTAGTCTACTAATACCTTGAACTTAGTCCACTAAGACGAGGCTGACCATATGCACCCCTTGAAATTGGACAGCACCATTGTGTTCTGTCCCATTTAACACAGTACATCAGGTCAGCCTAGTTTTTTGTACTTAATATTATAATATCAGCATGTTTCTTTTATTGCCTTCAAGTAATTATAAGCATTTCATTAATGCTGAATGTGTTTTCTTCTCTGAAATTAGTGCATTTAAACCAATTCCAAGGCACATGGGGATGTATGTTGAAGTAAGTCCTACATCATTCTGATGCAGGTGATGTGGGAACTACATAGAGAACTAAGTGTAGAGCTGTGGTTTTCAGACTTTGCTACACAAGAGAATCAGGTGGAAAACTAAGAATCCTAATGCCAAGGCCACATTCCACACCAATAAAGTCAGAAATTGTTGGGACCCAGACATCAGCATTATTTTTACTACACAGCCGATTTTAAGGTGCACCTCAGTTTGAGAATCAGTGCCTTTAGGAAGGATTAGGAAAGAACACTAGCAGATGGTGGTTAGCATGGTGTTAAGGGACAGCATTGGAGAACCAGCCCTGTGACCTGAACTAAGTTACTAAGTCTTTCTAAATATCAATGTCTTCAGCTCTCCAGTGGGGAACTACTTAAAGATCTAAAAGTAAATGCAAAGTGTCTGGCAGTTTTCATTTCCTTCAGTAAGTGTATCCATTATAATTTTACCTTGGTTTACATGCCAGAAAAGTTTCTTCTACACTTGAAAGAAAAACAGTTAAAAGCATACCTTTTATAATGTTGTTACTAGAATACTCTCTCTCCATACTTCTTATGTTTGCTGGAGAATAAGAAATGAGTTGAGGCTGTTTGACTTGGTTAGCAATTAGGCTATGAAAGTGTCAATACTTTCTCTCCAGTTTCACTTGACTACTTAAATCATGCTGCAAAAAAAATTAGAAGAAAAACACATCAATTTTTTCACCTATGGGTATTCTTAATCACGTTTTTAGTGCCAACTCAGTTTTCACTGATCTTTCTGGAAAACTAGATGTAGTTTCACCAGGAAAGATCTGCCACCTGGTGGCCCACTGTGTTAACAGACGGCTGTGTAGTAGCTTCAGGGAGACAAATGGTGTCCACAGTTCAATATAATACAAGGACCAGAGTCCCTTTACAGCAAGTTTCTAAGTCTTACATTGGCATTTTCTCTCTTTATAACAAAGCAGAACTCATTTTCTATCCAAACAACTATCAATGTTTTATTACAATATCATCTGACAAGTATGTATGAAAGTTCTTTACCAACATACATTACAGAACGATCATCTGATGTATAACCTGGTCTAAGAATCCAGTATTTCTAAGCATTCTCCTCACCATAAGGATTTTTTTTTAATTACCATGTAAGAGAGATTCATTTTTCAAGTCTATCTGAGAAATACTGCTTGTTTGCATTAAATTACACCTATTCAGTTATTCATTTCTTCTCTCAGCAAGTGGCTTAGGAGATAGTATATGTTAGTACTAATTTCCATTTGATTGCCACAGTTTAAGATAATGTCCATTACGCTGAGAGCAACTCACGTCAGTCTCTTCTCTCCTTAGAATGGGCAGCCGCATCCATGTCTACCCAAACGGCTCCCTGTTTATTGACTCAATCACAGAAAAAGATGGTGGCGACTACTTGTGTGTGGCAAGAAACAAGATGGGGGATGATCTGATACTGATACATGTTAGCCTCAGACTGAAACCTGCCAAAATCGACCACAAGCAACATTTTCAAAAGCAAGTGTTTCATGGGAAAGATTTCCAAGTCGATTGTAAGGCTTCCGGCTCGCCTGTGCCCCAGATCTCTTGGAGTCTGCCCGATGGCACGATGATAAACAACGCAATGCAAGCCAATGACGGTGGCCGCCGGGTCAGGAGGTATACCCTTTTCAACAACGGAACCTTGTACTTCAACAAAGTTGGGATAGCGGAGGAAGGAGATTATACCTGTTATGCCCAGAACAAGCTAGGGAAGGATGAAATGAAGGTGCACCTAACGGTAGTCATGGCGGCCCCACGGATCAGGAAGGGTCACAAGGCCAACTCAAGAATCAAGGCCGGAGACACAGCCCTCCTCGACTGCGAGGTCACTGGGGAACCCGCACCGAAAATATTTTGGCTGCTCCCTTCTAATGACATGATTTCGTTCTCGAAAGACAGGTACACATTCCATGCCAATGGGTCTCTGTCCATCAGCCAAGTCAAGCTGCTCGATTCCGGAGAGTATGTGTGTGTGGCCCGCAATCCCAGTGGAGATGACACCAACGTGTACAAACTGGATGTTGTCTCTAAGCCGCCACTGATCAATGGTTTGTATACGAACAAAACTGTCATTAAAGCCACGGCTGTGAGGCACTCCAAAAAACGTTTCGATTGCAATGCTCAAGGGACCCCGTCTCCTCAAATCATGTGGATCATGCCAGACAATATTTTCCTCACAGCCCCATACTACGGGAGCCGGATCACAGTCCACCCAAACGGAACCTTGGAGATTAGGAACATGAGGCTTTCGGATTCAGCCGACTTTATCTGTGTAGCTCGGAACGAAGGAGGCGAGACTGTGCTGGTGGTGCGGCTGGAAGTTCTGGAAATGCTGAGAAGACCGACCTTCAGAAATCCATTTAATGAGAAAATCGTCACCCAGCTGGGCAAACCCACGGCACTGAACTGCTCCGTGGATGGGAACCCACCACCTGAAATCATCTGGATTTTACCGAACGGCACGCGATTTCCCCATGGACCATGGAACCGTCAGTATCTGATAGCAAGCAATGGGTCTTTGATCATTCATAAAACCACCAGGGAGGAGGCAGGGAAATACCGCTGTGCAGCAAGAAACCAAGTTGGCTACATTGAGAAGTTAATCGTATTAGAAATTGGCCAGAAGCCAGTTATTCTTACCGATGCCTCAGGAACGGTGTATTGTGTCAGCGGAGAATCTCTGTCATTGCACTGTGTGTCCGATGGGAGCCCTAAGCCAAATATCAAATGGACGGTGCCCAGTGGTTATGCAATAGACCGACCTCAAATTCGGGGCAAATATACATTGCATGAAAATGGCACCTTAGTCATCAAAGAAGCAACAGCTTATGACAGAGGAAACTACATCTGTAAGGCTCAAAACAGCGTGGGCTACGCACTGATTACTGTTCCAGTCATGGTCGTCGCCTACCCTCCCCGGATTATAAACCGCCCACCCAGGAGCGTGCTCACAAGGACAGGGGCAGCTGTTCAGCTCCACTGTGTGGCCCTGGGCGTCCCCAAGCCAGAAGTCACATGGGAGCTGCCTGCCCACCTCCTGCCCTCAGTGGCAAATAAAGAGAGCATACGAGGAATTGAGCCTTTTCATCCACAAGGTACCCTGGTCATTGAGAACCCTCAGACCTCAGATTCTGGACTCTACAGATGCACAGCCAAGAATCTGCTTGGGAGTGATTCCACTGCCACGTATATTCAAGTCATCTGACAGGAAATACAACTGAACAAAGTCAACATATGGGCAGAGTTTACTTTTTGGAAGAAGTTTAATCAAAGGCAGCCATAGGCATGGAAACGAATTTGAATACATTTACAATATTCAATTTATAATGGACATGCAAAAAAAAAAAAAAAAAAAAAAAAAAAAAAAAAAAAAAAAAAAAAAAAAAAAAAAAAAAAAGGACTTGTAAATAAATGCATTATGAACTGATACCGATTTCAATGGATCTCAAAACAAACTTTTAACTTAAGGCACTTTTATTTTGCCAACAAATAACATCAAGAGAAAACTGTTCATTATAAAACAACAAATGGCTAATGTACCTGATTTCTTCATTAAAGAAAGGACTTTTTTCTTTCACTACCAGTTACCTAGTATCCACCTTCTTTCTAGCAGTGTTACAAGCATGGCACTGAGAACAAAGACAATGGAAAAGATTCGATTTGCAGTCTTCATGTAAATTTGCCATTTTGATGTATAAATGTTTTGTGGTTGGTTTATAAATATTTTACTAAAATCTGTGGAAAATAAGCACTGACCTGTTTTGATTATGATTCATCATTTTGTGCATACTCAACATTGTTATTGATGGGAAATACAAAAATGTTTTAATAACTGCATTAAAAATGAATGCAGGCTAACTTTTCCACATGTGAAAAGCAACTTCACACCTGTACTTCATAAAAAGCGAACGGGGGATGATTACATCTGTGTCCAAATTAACCCATTAAAAAGGTTTTAAAAATCAATGGAATTTCTTTATAACTGCAAAATCTACCTCAGGCACCCCTGGTTTGAAGCTGTTTATAAGGAAAATTTTCTGAGGACAAACCATTGCTTTATGAGCATTTTATTTCAGTAAGTGCTAATTCCCCCCAACCCCATTTTTTGCTATAGGTAAATGGGGGGGGGGGAATCTAGATCTAATCCATATAATGAAGTTTCATGGTACTTAAAATCTGTTCAACCTTACACCAAATGGTGCTTTGGGTAAGCTACTGAATTTGTTTATATCACATGTTTTATTCACCCTGAATTAATTTTTTTTTGAGGGGGGGCATTATATGATTCATTTATTCTAATTCTAGATGCTAGGATTTTCTAGTGTGATTTCTCCAGCATCTATTCAAATATTCACCTACTACTTAAGAATTACCGAAGCCTTAATAAGTGAAAAAGAAGAAAATGCTGTAGGTCTTGCTCAGATACCTCAGCACAGGAAACCGGGAGCTATGTTAGCCCCTGCCAGACACTCGAGACCTACAGAGGAGTTCACACCAAGTCTCAATTGGCCCCAACTAAGAGGCGACCTGATTGTTACTATCACTAGTGCTGCTTTCCTGTGGCAACAAGAAGTCAAAGGATAATCTACCCATTCAACGGATACTCTCTACTTCTGGGCCAAGAGAAATGAATAAAATGACAAATGTAACCCTATAAGGAACAAGCCTACAGTGTAAACAGGTATGTTAAACAGGTATGTCTAAAGGCTTACTATGTCCCAACTCCATTCTATTTCAGTATCATCTTTAAGGGCAAGAGAAGTTTCCATTTATCCTAAGATAATTTCCTTTCTGTTCCTTGAAGCAAATTCGCAAGTTCTGTCAAAAGATGGGGCCTTTTCTCTTATGATCACTGAATGCAATAAATGTGTTTGCTAAAAAATGGGGGAGGGAACACCTCTGAGGGTAGAGGATTACGTGGGAGTTAATGCAATAAGACTAGATTAAAATTTCCAGATGCCTTCCCTATAATGCACAGGAGAAAACCAGCTTTAGGTTTTTACTCAACTTTCCACAGACTCTTTGAATTATATTCTCAGGACTTAGGTTCCTCACCTAAAAAAATAAAGGGGTACAACAACATAGGTGTATACAGCTTCCATGTGCAAAATGATTAATAAATTAATTTCACTTCTGCAAAATACAAAGTGCATACAAATGCTATGCGATTAAAACACTCATTCTCAAAACAGTATTACTGTTTGACACATTGAGCGACAAAAATATATGGTTGAAATAGAAAACTGGCATTTTTAAGGACCAGTAATTCTTGAAAAGGAATCAAAACCATCAGGACGGAACATGACTCACTCACTAGGTACAACATTCACGATTCGGTGGTTTTGCCAAGGCAGCCATTAGTATGGATACTGAAGAAAAATAACTTCATGAACTCCATGATTCATGGGACGGGGGACAGAAAAAACCCTGAAATACAAAACCGGCTGAAAGCTAATGATTCATTTTCTGAAAGCAGGATATGTTCACTGAGTGCGAAGAATGGTCTTGAAGGTTTTGGCAACAAGTCTTCTCCAGCCCGGCGTAAACACGAAATGATCAGGCTGGAGCGGAACCGGTTCACAGTGTACAAAGCAGGTCACGGGGGTATTGCTACACAGCAAAGTAAGCGGGAGTGATTTGAGGTCGTGTGCATGAGTCAGACTTTGCAATGAGTAAGTAACTCACCTGGGAAGATAGGAATTATTTATATGCTCTGCCAAAGAAATGATCCTACTGAACTTGTACTAGCTACATTTTTTTTTTTAATGGAGTTCTACATGGTTTGCTCATTTATAGACAAATCTATTCACAGTATGTGTGGCTACCTTACCTTGTAAAATCATTACGGCAGAAGAAAACGAATTAACACAGAACATGGGAAAATACCCCCCACATGTTTTAAAATGCCCTGCAAGTTTCACATTCAAAATTTTATGCATCTAAATCTAAAAAAATATTATATGGGATACTCTTAAGTTACACAAACTGATAATAATTTACCGTTGGTTTTTTTTTTTTCACTCTAATAGGAGCAAATTACCACATACTTGAACAACATTAAAATAGTTACTATTTCTTTATAATAAATTTGATCTATAATTTACTTTACTTGTGCTTTTTGCACCAATTTATAAATACAGTATATGTAATACAGAACCAAGACTGACACCAACATTAATAATTAAATTCAAAATAGCAAATACTTACCATACAAAATAAACAGCAGATACATCTTGTATGAAAACCAGAGGCTTCCGGGCTCAGGGGACCAGATTTTCTGGAAACCATGTCAAGTTTGAGCACTGGAATCTCAGCCAGCTATGAGATTTTTTTTTTTTTTTTTAACTCAAGTTGGCATAAGGTTCACAAGAACCAAAACTGGACAGAGTAGGGGTTTTTTGTTTTGTTTTGTTTTTTTGCCAAATCTGGCAATAAATAATTGGAATAATTCCACTGTGGTTAGATCGGGCCTTTAGAATTTACATGTTGTACCTTCACAAAGACTCTGGTCAATCAATAATCTTGCCGCTGAGAACAAATCTGAGTGCAGCTACTTCTAGTAGGCTTCCACGTGTCTCAGCGTGGCCCTCACAGAAGCCTTGGCCTAAATTCTTAATCTGAGAAGTTTAACCCTGCAGAGGTCGCGGCTGATCTGAGAGATACAAACTCTAAGTGTTGGTCCATATTTAATCATTTCTAGACTGTCACTGAAAATAAATCATGTATTTTATTATATTTGCAGTATTTTTTTTTTCCTTCACATTTCAACACATACTAGTCATGAATGTATCTCTCGGATACACGCTCCCTCCACCGGGTTACGTATAAAGCAGCAATCTGTTTCAGCACCTTTTGACCACAACGAAAGCAAAGAAAACTCCTACATTATGTTAAGAACAAAGTTTATAAAGTGCTTATGAGGTTACAAACGTTTCAAATTAAAGTGATGCAAATAAATGTCCATGTCACCGTCAAAGATGAATACAGAATAAATGGGTTGCTTTCCTGTCAAGATCCGACATACCTTGCAAATCAGTAGTTTGGTCCGGCACAGTTTGCAAGAAAGATAATAAATAAATAACCTTCATCATTAATGAACACATAAATATTTTCAATCCACCATAATTCATTCTTTCTAGGACAATGGGGTTTAAAAACAAAAAAACAAAACAAACGAAGCATCCATTTTAAAAGGTCTGCTACCAAACCCTTCCTGGGGTTGGCCTGCATGATCCACACTTTTTAAGCCTACTTTAAAGCTGTACGCAACCAAACCAAACCACACCTCCTCCTCTGCTTTTCACTGAAACACCTTTGTAGGAAACGTAGCATAAAATATAGGAAAACATCTAAGACATGAAAGCACAAAGAGACAGTCCTAAAGACGACTAACGCATTACATTGGAGTTTCTGTTGTTTCAGTGCAAACATAAAAATTCACGACGTGTCCTGCAGTTTCAAAAGTGTGAAGGGTTCCCGTAGGGAGTCACTCCTTGCTGTGGCTGGTTACCTGGCGAGAAAAAGAAATTCAAATAAATGGCAGGTGCAAAGTTATACCACACGTAGGCATTACCTTCTTGTTACTGTTCTCAGTTCCATTCTGAGGAATAAGCAGGACAGACTGGCCAGGCAGGGAGTACAATGTTGGCCTAGGGACACAAGTGACAGACGGTAGCTGCCATAGCCCAGGTCATGCCATAGAGGGATCCCACATTAGAATTTTGAGGACGAGGGTCACTGGTCCACTCAAAGTCTCTATTCCTAAACAAAGACAACTCAAGGCAAACACACCAAAAGACCGCCAATAGTCCATATTTTTATGACAGCCCCCAGAAATTCTACTTACCACTGACACTGTAAGAGGTAAAGAGAAATAGCTCCAGAAACTGCACAGTTTTCTGCAAAGGGTCAAAACGCATAGAGGAGAGAACTGTGCAAGAGCGTATGCGTGTCCAAGAGCAGTTCTGTATGTGTTGACTCAAATGTGGGCCTATCAGATATGTACGTGCATGCCTGCATGCCTGCATGCATGCACACACACACACACACACACACATACACACACACAGAATAACTAGAATTGGGAGGTATATAAAGACACAGGATTAGAAATAGCTCCTGCTTGCTCACGCCTGGTGAGACTACTCCGGTCCAGAGGCCCCATTCACACAGGCTGCGACAGAGGCGGCATGTGGAGTCGTACAGGGGAAGCTCAGCTTAGTAGCCCTCATTCAACAAAGGCAGGTGGCGTAATTGCTAATATCAGGCAGCAGAGTGCCAGGGGCAACCCAGAAAGTACTGGAATTATCTTTCCTTGACATGAGAGAGTGTGTACTTGGAATTTGTTCCTGAGTCAAACTCACAGCCAGAGTTTTTATCTGGCAGTTTTAAGAAGGTTGCGTCATGATTTTCAAAAGAAACATCCCATACTGGGGTAAAGAAGAGACTTGTTTTTCCACTATGACAACACACCTGCCCACACCGCACTGAACGTTCAGCAGTTTTTGACCAAAAATGGCATGACCCCGTGCCCACCTTCCCTAGTCACCTGATCTCGCCCTGAGCGACTATTTTTTTGTTTCCTCGGATGAAAAAAGCCCTCAAAGAGTAACGTTTTGCCCATGTGGAAGAGGTGAAACTAAAATACCACAGAAGCACTAAAAGGCATCAAAATTCCTGAGTTCAAAAGACAGGTGTATTGCATCAGACAGACAGTACTTCGAAGGTGACTGAAGTTTAAACGTGTTAAGAATAAATACACAATTTTTTATAAATAAATTTCATTCGGGGGAGGGGTCCCCTTCGTATATACAGGCAGGCCTCGGAGATACTGCAGGTTCTAAGCTGCTGCAAAAAAGTGAGTTGTAATCCTTTTGTGGGTGTAGAGTCTCGCCCTCAATTTGTAAAGACCACAATGCCTGTGAAGCACAATAAATCGAGGTCTTCCAGTATGGTGGTTAAGAGTGGGCTCTGGGGGAAGCTAGGGTGGCTCAGCAGGTTAAGCGCTCATCTTGTAGCCCCAGGTCCAAGGATCGAATCCTGGCCCCCGCCTGTGTGCACCCATATGCCGAACTGGGGTGTGCTTCCCATGCGGGAGGCCCCCAGCCCTGTTCACACCCTGCAGAGCCCACAGCCACCTGTGTGGAATGGAACTATACTAGGGGAACAGTAATATCTAATCTCGTGGGCTCGTTTAGGAATTAAGTGCATTAATCCAAATAAAATCATAGTCTGCCTGGGTCCAAATAAGTGCTCCATAAATGATGGGTTAATAATAAAAGAAAAGGCTGCCTTTTGTGAACTCTGGGAAACAAGTACTACTTACTACTACTACTAGTATGAGGACGGGCTGACAAATTTTGCCTCCCCTTAAATAGAAGATGAACAGGAAAAGGTATTTTAATAAAAAATAAATATACCTACATCATTTGTTTTCAAAGCTATGTAAATATTTTTCTACAAAACCACCACACCCTTCAACACTCCCCTGCTAACGCTGCCCTAGTTTTGGAAATCCGTCCTTAGGAGAAATTGGTGTTTTGTTTTTGAAACCATTTCCTCACTGCAGACTTCACCGCTTCATCACAGAAGCACCTTATCCACGCCTTACTGGGCTCACATCAACACACTGATCACCATCAATAACTTGCATTCGTCTGTGAGTTTCAATAGGAGGAACTTATTTCACTTTTAAGAATTTAGTAACAGCATACTGTTTGAACTGAAATCTAAACACTCTTCCATTCTGATGGGCACTGGGTGACAAATGTAAGCATCTGTGTGTGCAAGGTCAAGAATGATGGAGAGGCGAGACCCTGTGACTACACAGAGCCGGTTATATCCAGACATGTCAATGTAACAAAAACTATGATAGTGGAGGCAAAATTTATCACCCCACTCTCGTACATAGAAATAACAGGTACATATTTCTAAGCAGCAGAAAAAAATATCTAAGCTATAAACACATTGTCGCAGCCTTAAAAATTATATTCTCTTCAGCCCTATGAAAATGTGAACTCAGGAATTAGTAAAACAATTATATTTTAAAGTTTTTTTTTTGTTTTTTTGTTTTTGTTTTTAATTGTTTTTGACAGAGAGAGAGATACAGAGACAGAGATAACTGAACTGGGGGAGCTCCCAGTTCAGCATATGGTTTCACAAGGGCCAGGGCCGGGATTCGACCCTCAGTCCCTGGTGCTACAAAGTGAGCGCTTAACCTGCTGAGCCATCCCGGCTTCCCCAACAATTATATTTTAACCACACATTTGTTTCACAGACCACACCTATTAAACAACCGTTGGAAAAGATGATGACGTTATGTGACTTAATCGAAATTAAGTAAGTTTTTAAGAGGAAAATATTTGTAAAAGAAAAAAAGAGCTTGGGGATGCCCAGTAGACATGCACGGTATTCGCCGGGTATGCCTTCTGCCAGGAAATCGCCAAACAGCAGCCAAGCAGAAAATTAAGATGAAGAGCCAGCTGTCCCCTCACTTAGAAACTGACCCTTTTCCTCACACTATCTTACCCAAGGGCCTTCACTCCATACCCCAGAAATCTAAGCCCTGACACCCTCACTCCTGTCTCCACGGATGAAACACTACATGATCCAGGTGACAGGGGTAGAGCTGGGCCCTGAACTCAGGTCTCCTGGCATCCAGGTGCACATTCTCTGCATCACAGGAAGCTTGGCTCCCATTTCTAAAAGCCTTTCCTGTCCTGTGAATTCTCCAGCACAGGGGTGATGAGGATTCACAGGCAAGGTCACGGGGGAAGAAGCCCGCCCTGCCATGCTGTCGGAGATGCTACAGGTTCTGATGTCTGAGGTGTTGGGTACAGTGGTGGAAAGAGCCCTCAGGGCCCTAAGGGTAAGGTGACCAGATTTTAACCCTGGTAAAGCGGGATACCATTGACTGGGGGGGAGGGGGTTCTTGATTAAAAATTGGGTCTATCTCCCACCGGTTCCCTATCTTGTCGTGCATTCTTTTCAAAAATCGGGACTTTTTTAAAACGCCGCAGGACATGGGACAAATTGTTAAAAATCAGGACTGTCCTGCCAAAAGCGGGACGTCTGGTCACCTTACCCTAAGTGACCGTGACAGGCCTAGCACCAGCCTCCCTCGACTTGTGACCTTTGGGAGGCCACCTGACCTCCTTCATCAGTATACCTGAGGGCATCAGCTGAGTCATTCTCTGAAACTTCCAGCTTTATAGAAAGGGCACCTCTGCAGTTGCACAATGGTCTCCCCAAAAGAAAAAAAACATTTCCAGGTTCAGACAGAAGCGACAGGAAAACGTCTCCACGGAACTTAAAAAAAAAAAAAAAAAATGCTTTTCTGCGAAAAGCAGCATTCAGACACAAACCAACCCCATCGCGACAGAAGGCGAACACCTCAGACTAAACCAAGGACAGAAACGGTGGCGAGGAAGGTGGCGGTCTCCGGGGGTACTTACTGGAGAGCTGCTTCTGGAGCTGCCTCACCAGGGCGGCCGTCTGCTGCTGCTGCTGAGTTTGCTGCAGACCTTGCCTGGGAAACTGCAATCATGACGAGAGAGAGGTCAGTCAGCCCACAGTGCCCGTCACCGAGCAGAGAGCACACGGACTCTCGGGGCCAGCCCGTCTGCCACGACTTTTCAACACTTCAGAACCCAGGTGCCAGGCTGGGGCGTGCTCACGAATTTCCATGTACACCCGGTGAACACCCAAAATGCCCCATCTAGTTACAGCACCCCTCTCCAGGCGGGGACGTGGCACGTATTTGAAAAGTCCCAACCTCCAGTGGTGGCCCCGTGGCTGAAATATCCTTGTCATTTCCCTCCTTCACTCGCTGGTTAATTAGTGTCACCGTATTATAAACCACGGTCATTGGGACAATACAAGTTCTTGGGTGAGATTTGTTTAAGCACCGCAGGCCCTAAGGTCTGGGACTCCTTGGGGACTGTGCCCTCCCACCTGATGGATGATGAAGGTCGCCAACCCCACACTCTGGGTGTTGTGGCCGGAGCTGGCATGAGCCCATGAGGCGTCCAAGGCACAAACATTACGATGCTCACTTCTGGAGTCGTGCAAGTGCCGGCACCATCTAAAGCCCACGTGCCCTCGTTCTAGCCATGAGGCCGCTACAAGACATTGTGATGGTTTTCCCCAACGAGGAGAGAGACAATCTTCCTGGCCAGAAGACAGATCAGCACTGCCCCTTAAAGTCGTTAGCAGGGATAACGTTTGCCCCGTAAACCTTCGAATTTCAGACGGTCACGGTTTTCCTCCTTCCCTTCTCCCCGTCTCTGCCTTCTTTCTGCTGGCTTATTACTGACGTCACAGAAGCAGCGCACTAACACATGCTATCTTAATCGTACGCACATTAGAACTGCGCCCGCTAGTTCCCATTGTGCCCCCCACCCCCACCCCCAGACCCATTTCCCACCGATACTGTGCTGTGATCACCATGACTCCTACACGGATGTGTCACCAGGCCGGCCCCCTGCCTTCAGACTCCTAGCTGGGCAGGGGGCACTCCCAAGAGACCTCAGCGCGGGACCACAACTTTGTTTTTGGCCAATTTCCTTCATCATGGGTTTCTGCCGGTGGCATACATCGCTGGGAAGGCCACAGGTCCAGCCATAGCCCTCTGCACTTCTCCCCTCTTTTTAATACAGAGACAGAGAGAAAGAGAGAAGGAGGAGGGCCCAGAGCAGTCTCCATAGTTGCACATCGTCAGTTTTCAACATGGTTTCATTCCACACAGGTGGGCTGGGGGCCTCCCCCATGGGAGGCACGCCCCAGGGAGAAATGAACTGGGGTCCTCCCGAATGAGAGGCACACTCCTGTTCAGCATATGGGGCCACATGGGCTGGGGCCAATATTTGATCCTTGGTCCCTGGGGCTGCACAGTGAGCGCTTAACCCGCTGAGCCATCCCGGCTTCCCCATTTCTCTCCTTCTTGCCCCACAGGCCCCCGGGGTAGTAGCTGCTTCCAGCCCTAGGTATTTCATCATTCCTAGCTGGTTGCCCTTAACTCTGCCCAAACCTCTGTAAAATGCATTTTTTTTTTTAAACTACCCCCACTACCCAATAGAAGTAAAACGTGTTTCCTCCTCAGAGATAGCCACATAGCTCAGGATAATAGATAGGGCTGCCTGATGTAGCACATGAAAACACACAACACCCAGTTCCAAGGCCATTTCCATTAAACAACAAATTCACCTTTCTCATGCCAAGATTTTCATGGAAGGTTTTCCTGTTTCTTTATTGATGTTTAATTGGTCTGCTATGATTTTCAGAGCCAGCCAACAATTTTGAGGCACAATTAGATGAATTTTTAGAATGTTCTTGTTAGTTCTGTTCATTCCTGGCTGCCCTGACCGCTCTTCATCAGTGATACTTCCTCTTTCCTCAGAAAAACGTTCAATCCATGTGTACACTGCTGTTTTCTTCATGACATGATCCCCATCCACTTGGACTAACACGCCCCTGGTTTCACTTCCACTCTTGCCACACTGAACAACAAATTTAATGTTTGCTCATTACTCTAATTTAAGCTCCAACATTCGTGACGGCACATAAAAACACGCAACAACAATAATGAACGCCACTCAGCAAGACACCGCCACACGTCAACACAAACACAGCTGTTGAGACACAGATATACCAGGGTTATCAAACCTTACCGAGTTGTGTGTACAGTGCTGTCAACATAAGCACACAATGACAAGTTCACAAACCTAACTGTCAGACCGCCTGGTTCACTAAATTTCTCTGAACCTCATTTCTTTCATTTGTTAAGGAGAATAATGCTACATGCCTACTTCTACATGCTAGAGGCGTTTGGAAACACTGCCCATTTACTCTGAATGGAACCCAAGAATTTTCTGAGGAAGACTGTATGACAACTTCGCATGGGATCATTGGCTAAAAGTTAATGCAATCATTCAAGAAACTATTTCTGCCACTACGCATATGTTTATACGACAAATATTCAATATAATATGATACGGACACAGGATGAGCCAATTTAAAAGGCCAATGTTTCAAAGTTTTCTCTCCACATGTGTTCCAAGTCACACAACTAGGACCGCCTGAGTTTAAGATGAAAAAAAATAACAAAACATGACACAACAGGATGCGGTAAACCTTATTTTCCTAACAGCCGGAAGCAGCTTTTTAAAGAAAAATCACGGCCTGTTAACATGTTTAGTTAAGACTTAATTCAATCACAGCAACTCATAAGCTTTAAAAGGATCTTTTAAGTCAAGAACCTGTCAGTTAGGCCAAAATGAGAGGCCAAACATAATTTTCCGGCGACAGCACCTCGTCTTTCTTTCCAGAGAGGCACTTCTTTCACAGAAAAGTGACTTAAAACAAGCAAATGACAACACAGACGTTGGTATTAAGCTAACACCATATTTAATCTGTAAGCTTGAGCCCTTGTTACTCTTTTTTGCCCTTTTCACAAAAAGGCTGTTTTCTGAGGACACTTTTCGAAAAAGTGCCCATTTCTGTTCTAAGTTAGTCTTGACTCCTAGGTACACGTTTTCTAGCAGTGACCAACCTGCCTACATGGGTGCTGACAATCACTGTCCCACGTGTCCCAGCTGCTCTCATCAACAAAAGAATTAACAGACTGACAAGGTAATAGTCAAAAAGCAGTGACTCAAACTCTACTCTGAGGTCTTGCATTCAGCCCTCCCCATCGAGGCTTGCCAAACTTCTTATACCCTTCTTGACCTCTGTGATGGGTAGAATTATGTTCTCCCCAAACGATACAGCTTTGTCTTACCCCTTATATGGAGATAGAGTCTTTGCAGAGATAATCCAGTTAAAATGATGTCATTTGGGTAGAGTCTGATCAAAAACGACTGGTGTGTTTATAAAAAGGGGAAATTGGAGGACGCTAGGATCGCTCAGGGGTTGAGCACCCGCCTCACAATTGTGAGGTCAGGGGTTTGATTCCTGAGCCCGGTCCATGCAATCCCCACATGCTCAGCTGCAGTGCAACTAGTAACCCCCGGGATGGCTCAATGGCGAAGATTCTTGCCTCCCATGTGGGAGTCCCCCAATTCGGTTCCTGCCCCCGTGTAGCCCCACATCCACCTGTGTGGAATGAAACCATGTCACAACTAATGATGCACAACTACAGAGACTGCTCTGGACCCCCCACCCCTTGTCTCTCTCTCTCTCTCACACACATTTACGCAAATAATAAATCTTTAAAAATAAAAAGGAAATTTGAACATAACACACATGTAGTGAGCACACGGTGAGAAGCTGAAGGCCAAAGTCAGGGTGGTGTTGCTATGAAGTCAAGGAACAACCAAAGGTACCCATAAGTCACCAGAAGCTGGGGAGAGGCATGGAACACAGCCCTTAGAAGGAACCAGGTCTGCTGACACTTAGATCTGGGCCTTGTAGCCTCCAGATCTGCGAGACAATACCTTTCTGCTATTTTAGCCACCCAGTGGGTGGTGCTTTGTTACAGCAACCTTAGCAAGTGCATACAAGCTCGAGTCCTCTACGACTAGATTCCATTGCTAGGACTGCTCTGAGGCAGCTGGTGGCTGGAAGCATGCTGGGCATTAAAGTCTGTGTCCCACAGCTGCCCTCCACTGGAACCACCGAATAAGCACTTGTCAAGTTAAATTGTGACTGTCGACCTCTAGTGGCAGGGCAGGTGCTGGAGAGAGTGGTAACTGTGTCACTGCCCTACTTCCCCTGAGACGGCATGAATCAGAATTCCATGAGTCGAGCAGGCATCTTTTCAACTATACCCGTCTCCAGCAGGGAAAGAAACAAAGAACAGAGCACACTGGCTAGCAATAAGAAACGATCTGCTAGCGATGCTTACAGTAAACATAAGTATGTTTATAAAGCATATAATAAATCTTAGTGGGGCTAGAAAAAGGAATATTATACCAAAAGATAAAAAGAGATATACATTTAAAAACTATATATATTGGTGAGGCTTTTTGCTAGCATTGTTCTAAAGATATACAGTTAAGAGAAAACTTCTTTCATATACTTCTATTTGCTTTTATTGTGAGAAGACCAAAATAAATAAATAAAATAAAACATATATCAAAATGTCCCGACTATAAGTACTATTCTTGAAATGGGAAACAATCTGAATGCTCAACCGCGAGATGGGTAATTAAGCAAATAGCTGAGCAATATAATGGATTGATCTCACAGCTATTAAACACTATAAACATGTGGATTATATCAATAAGCATAAAAGCATATGTAAACAAATATGCTAAATAAAACTATTCTTAAAAAAAATTACAATCATGTAAAAACCAAGATCGCTGACCATGCCTGTAACTTCTAATTATAAAATTATCTGAAATCTACCACTCTGCGTGACACTTTAAATTTCTCAGATCGTCCTAAGACTTATGACAGGTACAATATTACTGCCTTGGTAAAAATAATTGTTGCCTAGTTTGCTACATAAGTGCTCAAAATGCCATAAGACACTGTGCTTCTCAAGGTAGCTTTTTAAAGAGACTTTAACTTTAAAAAAAAAAAAAAAAAAAAAGGCATGAAAACCCTACTGTAGATTTTACTATCCAGTAAGGTTGCTGTAATGGAATTTTCTTTTTTTTTTTAAATTTATTGTATTGTTTTTTGTTTGTTTGTTGAGACAGAGAGAAGGGAGAGGGCCTAGAGCAGTCTCCATAGTTGTACATCATCAGTTTGCAACATGGTTTTGTTTCACACAGGTGGGTGGGGGGCCACGCAGGGTGGAAACTGGGTTGGGGGCTCCCATATGGGAGGCGCGCACCCTCGAGTCGGGCTGAACTGGGGAGAGAGAACCGAACTGGGGGCCTCCCGCATGGGAAACACACCCCAGTTCAGCATGTGGGTTCACATGGGCCTGGGCTGGGATTCGATCCTTGGTCCCCAGGGCTGCAAAGAAAGCACTTAACCCAAGGAGCCAACCCAGCTTCCCCTGTAATGGAATTTTCTGTTTCTCTGGAATTCCTTTCCTTAAACACAATAAGGAAAACACATGTGCTAGGTTCTGAGAAACCTGCTCAATCCCTGAGATGGAAATATCTTAAGCTAGTGAGTGAAATATAACCTAGTGCTTTAAAGGATTTCCATACTGTCTTAGAAGTCAAAATTGTATAAATATGACATATATTCTTCACATATAATACACTTATTAAATATTTATGAAACTATTAGATGAGTAGGACTTTAAATTCCCTTCTATTGGATATGTTTTAACTCTACTGGAACATGGGATAGTCTCCTCTCAATTCTGCGTAGGCTGATCTTCTGCTTCTAACTATGATTAAGAACTTTAGGGGAAGCCGGCTAGCTCAGTGGTTGAGTGCTTGCCTCAGTCACTAGGTCCAGGGTTTGATTCACGGCCTTGGACGGTGCAAACCCATATGCTGAACTGCATGCAGTGCAACTGGTAACCATTAGGATGGTAGCGAAGGTTCTTGCCTCCCATGCAGGAGATTCCAAGTTTTGTTCCCACCCCGTGCAGCCTTACACCCACCTGGTGTGGAATGAAACCATGTCACAACTAATAATGTACAACTATGGAGACTGCTCTGGACCCTCCCTCTTCTCTCTGTCCCCACTCTCTCTTTGTCTCTATCTCGCACCTTCCCTCAAAAAATAAAAATCTTAAAAAAAAAAAAAAGTTTAAGGACAAATCCTGCCCCAGCTCTATACACTTAACTTTGTGAAAGATTCAAATGTTCCTTCTTCTCTTACCTTACACAAAATGCCTAATTATATTTCAGATACTTGATATTAATATTTATCTGTTTTTATGTACAATTCTCTAACCAAAGAACTGATTTAATAGCCTTAATATTTTATATATTTCCCACATATTACATATAAACCAACTAGTGTTTAAATGTAGGTGGATGAAAGACCAAAGAGAAAAGCTAATGAAGACACTGTTAATGTCTGTTTAATTATAAACATCAATCCAATTTAAGTTTTTGGTTAAAATTATTAACTATTTTATAAGGAGGTGTGCCTACAAATTAAAAGTCAATATTTTTAACAAAGTAAAACTCACACAGTCTTAGAACGGCAGTTATACATCTGTGAGATTAAAGAGATTTTAAATACATAAAAAATACATAAATTAAATAAAAATGTAACTTAGTTTAAATGAATAATAGATTTCTATTGTGAACCACATGTATGAGGCCTGCCCTGAAAGTATCCAACCATGTAACTGTCCTCATTATATTGACGACGGCTGTAAGTTTTCTGGATAGCCCTCGTATGTGCATATTTCATATGTAAGATAATCATTTACATATCTGAATCAAATGTTAAAAATACAGCTACACATATACAATATCATACTGTTACATACTCAAAAGCAATTAAAACAGTGGTACATTTAATGTTTTCCTTTGTTTTTTTGTTAAAGTAGGTATTATGTAATTATTTCCTTATTAGCAATGGCTAGCCAAAGAAATTATATTTGTGAAACTAATGGACTCCTTATAACTGTTAGTCAAGTGCTCATTTATGAATGTGCATTACATCTCTGAAAGGTATAGTTATATTATAGTTATTTCCCCCAGTTCCTTAAATAATTTGGCTGCTAGCATGAGCATTATTAGCATAAGAGGTCTATGTTTTAAATTAGAAAGGAAAACAAACAAACAAACAAAGGATTTGCCAGGTCAACATCAAATATTGCCAATAGTCAACATGACATAATTTCTATTTCCTGGCTTTCTGTCAAAAATACAGAAACAAAAAAGAGTAAGGCTACTTTGAGCTCTTTCAGTGCCTCATATACTAATACATATAGTGGAAAGTGAGTTGTTAAATTGCCAGATTTGGTCTAATTCAATTCATGTGGCATTCCATTACACTGGGTGAAGCTGGAGGAAGAAGGGAAAGTCTTTTCAGTAGCTGCATACTTTAACATCAGAGTCAAATGTTAGGCCTCATATTTAAAACACAACTTAGCGAGAGACACGTAGACAAGGAAGAAGGGAAGATATTCCTTAAAACAGAATACCAACTGTTAAATGCCGAAAGCATTACAGAGTTACTTAGCAAATCATCATTTTCCCCCTAACATAGTAAAAATGGATTTAGGTAAGAATAATTTAATATATGCTAACACTAGTGGGTGAAATCTGATGAGTAAAAGGACAATTAGATTATATCAAACATCCCCATGAATAAGTAATCACAAAAGGAAAATCAGTAACTTTACAGTTAGATAATCTATCAGATCACCTAAACAAAGATATTAAAGTAATTTATCACCAATAATGTATATCCCTAATGCAATACACTGAGAAAGATACAATGTCACATCTGTGATATTCCTGCCAAAAATACATAATCTGAATCTAATCATGAGGCAACATCAGACAAATCAGATTCAGTAACACACCCCAAAATGTCAATGTCATTTAAAGGAACGGGGGAAAAAGGGCTATAGAATTGTTCAAGATGAAATGTGAGTAACGTGAAAGCTAAATGTGAAATGTGATTCTAGCGAAGGAAAAAACGATAAAAGACATTATTGATGTATGTGCCACAATTTGCAAAAGACATACAGATTGCAGTGTTCCATTAATGTTACACATTTCCTGATTTTAATAATTGTACCAAGCTTCTGTTGTTTGAAAGACATACTGAAGTATTTGGAGTAGAGGAGTATGAGTCTGCAACTTAGTTGTACACATCAGAAAAACAAGATGTGTGTGTGTGTGTGTGTGTGTATAGAGAGAAAGTCAATGTGACAAATGTTAATAATTAGTGAATCTGGGTGAAGCATTCATGGCAATTCCTGGTATTATTCTTGCAACTCTTCTGTTAGTTTGAAATCCTTTCAAATTAAAAAGTAGTGAGTCAGCTAGCTGTATCACATCCAAAGAATTCTCTTCCACACTTGTAACTAACAGTCAGCCAACCCCTGCTAATTCACTTCTGATGATAAAGGAGGCAGTCTGTGAATGTTTTATATATTGCCTCTACTTGAAAAGGATTTTGACGGTGGCTTGCAATAAATGTCACAGACGTTAAAAAAGAAAATGAATCAGAGCTAAAAAAAAAAACCAAAAAACAACAACCTAGATCTATGATATATTACAATTTTATTAGAGCAGTATCCAGCCTTTTGGATTCCTTGGGCCAGATCGAAAGAAGGAGTGTCTTGGGCCACACATATTCACTAAAGATAGCTGACGAGCTTAAAAAAAAAAAAAATCTCACGTTTTAAGAAACTTTTACGAATTTGCATTGGGCCACATGTGGCCGGTGGGCCATGGGTTGGACACACTTAACACAGAAGAATTTCCTTAAAAACGGAAGCTGTAGCTGGCCAAGGCAGAAGCTTGCCCAACGTTCTGAGGATGTCCATTCCGGCTGACCATGCTCCCTTAGTAGTTCTACTTGGGAGTTATCAGTCCTTTACCTCTGACCTCCACTCTGATCGTCCTCATATACTACAGCGCAGGCCATGTGGTTCCTTCTACAAGTTGTGAAACCATCTGCATTTCAGATCCTGTCCTGGAAGGGACTATTCCAGAGTTTCCCAAAGTCTCACGTGTGGTAGCCGGGTCACCTTGGTATCTCATGCTGTAAGTATTATGTTTATAGAGATGAGGGCTGTTGGGGAAAAAATTCAACCATTGTCTATATAACGAGAACAGTTCCATGGCTGGATACGTTCTGGACAGCCCTCATATTTCCAATATGTAGCGAGGGATGTAACTATTGATGGTGGTGATAAAATGTTCAATTTTAGAATATGTTTATTTAAAGAAATAGGTAAAAAGAGGCAATTTAAAGAAAAACAGTAAGTGAATAAAAAAGCAGAGATATAGCATCCGCAAAAGTAAAGGCTATTGTCAATGACTGAGGTTTGCAAACTGTTGACTGATGTGTGTGTGTGTATGTATGTGTGTGTATATATATATATATATATATATATATATGTCAAAATTTGATTTACAAAGCTAGAGAAGTGAACTATACGATTATGAATTACATGCAAATTCTTGCAGCAAATGCTAGCTGGCTGAAATTGGTGTTTCTTTTACATCTGCAAAGATAATATTTTAGAAAGCACACTCATGCTTTTTGGAGGTTGTAGTAAAAATTCAAAGTAAAGTAAAAAATTTCCTAAATATAGATGTACAGCAAATCATTTCAACATCATTTAGGGGAAGAAAAATGTTACTGTCTTGACACAAATGTTTCAGTCCATAGAGATGTCTGGAAAAATGGTAACATCCACTGAAATCCAAATATTTACTGATACCTCTCTACGAAAACACATATACTGATTACAATCCTAATCTGATAAGGTCCTAGGCCTAGGGGAAACTGCTAGGGTATACGTAGGCTATTTCGATTTTTTACAACATTTATTATTACATTTGTTGGGGGTGAACTGGTTAGTAAAATTACACAGGTTCCAGGTGTACAACTCTACATAACATCGTCTGTGTGTTGCACTGTGCTCACCACCCAGAGTCAGTTCTCCTTCCATCACCATATATTGGACGCTGCCACCCACCTGCCCAGCTACTTGAATTTTAAATCTCATGTGACATGAAACTGGCACCCGGACTGGAAAGAAAAAGCCCGCACGTTAGATTGCAAAGCATCAGGCCTTACCAGCGGCTGCTGTGGCGGAATCGCTTGGAGACTGAGGGTCTGGCCCTGTGAGGACGCCTGGGGCGGGGGAGGCTGTTGGGCCTGCTGCATCTGGAAGGGAAAGGGGACGCACTGAAACGTGGGGCAAATATCACTGCCATCTTCTCCCCCATACGCCTTGTACTTAACTGCTGTGATGCAACAAACACAGCACACATCTGCCTCCTCTGTCTCTGCCTTGTTGAACACTGTTCACCTTTCAAGGGCAAGACCTCAACCTGCTTCTCCAGGAAGCTTTCTGGATCATGCCAAGGCCCAGGATCACTTCTTCCAGCAGTCACTATTCACGTTCCAGGGATGCCCTAAGTACTTACTGTTCAACTCCTTTCATGGCATCTGCCTTCCACATATTTTATCCTATCTTATATGACCAGGTTAGACGAGGACTGCTCAGTAGCTACCTTTCATTCCTAATGACATCTGGAGGAGGTCTTGTAGACTCGGTGTTTTTCTTTTAATTTTTATTTGAGAGAAGGTATAGGTGTGTAGGCATGTGTTTGTGTGTGTGTGTGTGTGTGTGTGTGTGTGCAAGAGAGAGAAGGAAGGGGGAAGGCCCAGAGCAGTCTCCATAGTTGTACATCATTAGTTGTGACATGGTTTCATTCCACACAGGTGGATGTGGGGCCACACAGGGCGGGAACTGAACCAGGGGACTCCTGCATGGGAGGCGGGAACCTTCTCCACCGAGCCATCCCGGTGGCTACCAGTTGCACCACAGAGTATGCACGGGCTGGGGCTGGGATTCAAACCCCAGACCTCGAGATTGCAAGGTAAGCACTGAACTGCTGAGCTATCCCAGCATCCCATAGTGGTTGTTTTTTTAAGGAAGATGAAGATGAAAATGAAGATGGAGAAGGAAGAGTTATTTTTGAAGAACTCTGGAAGTTTATAGTTTTTTTTTTTTAAAGGAAGTTGGTTAGATGTGGGAAATTCTGGCATAAATTACCAGCATAGAACAATAAATTGTGTCTGAGACAACATTGTCTCAAATATGTAACTCCTGGGAAACACTTCCAAGTCACAGAAAAAACAGAGAACACAAAGGAAAGTATCAGTAGGTGGTGTGTCTCAGTCACTTTTAATGTGTTCTCTACCCAAACACTTCATCTTGACGGTGACAGCATTAGACTGTTTTTTTTTATCCTTTGAATTTTCCAACTTGGTTTGTACACTATCCCCCAATTTAGTGTCTTCTTTAGGGAATTGTAATAAATAGCTATTGCCAGACGGCATTTCTCACTCATTCATGAATGTGGAATCCTAGTAAAGATCTGGGCGGAGTCACAACGCAAGGTGAGACAGAAATAATGATTACAATATGAAGCCAATTCTCCATATGGCATTCTGTGAACTCTTCCAAGAAAAATCAACCCAACTTCATAAATATTAATTTATCCCTCTACAGACATAGTCAACTACCAGAAAAGGAATAAGTCTAACATTGACACAAAAGCAAATCGCTTTTATTTAACTCCAGGGAATGTGTTAGTAATGAAAAAATTACCAGGAGGACATATTATGCTAATTGGGGTAAACTGTAGATATTAACCAAGAAAGGAAGATTTTTAAAATTTGCAGCTTTAAAAAAACACCAATGTTAAGACAAAGTAGTAAATATATAAACTATTTCCAAAGTGATTTGAAAACATGAGGGACATGTAAATATTAGTCCTAAAAAGTTCTCAAAACATATCCTCAGAAGTTGGAAGAAAATTATTTTAAGAAAATATTACTCTGAGTATTAAGAGTCATATTGACAGTAATATGAACAGTAATATGAACAAATGAGTGCTTTACTTGCATATTCTTATTTAATTCTCACTTTACATTTAAGGGTACGTATTGTAATTATTTCCATTTTACTTGAGGATTAGAGGGGTTTTTACCATGTTGGAGATAACATGGATACAATGAGTGAAAATGCACATTGGAGAGCCATACGTCCCCCAAACCAATGTTATCAATTTTGTGACACAATTTTGTTCAAATGTTAACAGGTAAAAATTGGGATGCAACTAATGGCACCTTCCAACTAATGGAGTCTTATAATTAAGAAGCCTGGTTCTAGACGATTCGTTTGGGGACACTGCTAACCAGAGTATTTTGGATCACACTAAATGAATTCAGACCCGAAATACACTTGCCTTGTCTGTGGTCTATGTTCTCAATGAAGCTACTTTTTCTTTCCTCCACCAGTGAGTGTTATGCTTGAGACATGCAAGTTTCTTTGCTGTCCTTTCTGAATGGCAGGTTTATTTCCTAGTGACCAAAAGAGTAGCCCTTGGGTACCCCAGCTCTACTAGACTCCCCCTTTTTGGTGTGTTATTCTTTTCTTTCTTAGCAACACATAAAATGACAGCACGTCTCGAGTTGGCTTGTTGATAAGATTAGAGTTCACTGCAGAGACTCATTAGGCATCTCTGATCCAATAACACAGAACAAGATTGAGAATAATAAAGACAAATGGAACAGGCAAACCTAATAGCCCGAATTTCTTAAATGAGGAAGTCAGAAGCAAGAATGAGTCAAGGGAAGGAACGTTGTGTCTAGGAACAGCTCTCTGGATTCTAAGAGAGTCAGGATAAAATATCCCTTTTTCAAATACCCAATTTAGCGTCTGGTGCCACATCTTGGAACTTGTCAGTGAAAGTCTCACGTGCCTGTTCTTGGCAGTGACTACCGAGGACCCACCACGCAGGGCTCTCCCCTCCCAGCCTGTACCTGCAAGAGCCTCTGCTGCTGCCGGGCCTGAGGCTGCCGAGGCCTCATGGGGTCCTGAGGCAGGGGCCCCGAGGAGAGGTTTGGGTGTGTGGAGGTCAGCACCGCCTCCATGCCTCCGCCCATCAGAGGGTTCTGCTGAAGGGACGGGTGGTTCAGCCTGCTGGACAATAACAAGGCATGTGTCAGGTCACGCAACCCATCGCATGTTGAACCAATTACACACATTCAGAGAAATATGTCCTAACTTCCTGTGCCCTTCAAAGATAATAAAGGACAGTGGTTAAGATCATCTGGATTCGCAGGGATAGAGAGGATCACACAAAAAAAGAGCAACAAGCATGCTCACTGCTTGAGGCCAGACTGCAATTGTGTGCAAGCGCATTCTGAAAATGGTGTAATAGTAAGTGACATTAATGGAGTATTCACTCTGGAGTAAGGAACTGTGGTCCAAGTCTGAAATGTGTTATTTCATGTGCTCTCCACAGCAGCCCTTGGAAGTCAACAGTTTTGTTTTTTTCTACAGTAAAAATGAGAAAACAGGGACCTAGAGAACTAACGTAGCAAAGTTACTCCAATAGCAAATGGCACAGGAAGCATTTAAATCCAGAACTTTGGGGTTCTAAAGTTCAAGTTTCTAGGCAATATGCTAGGCTGCCATTTATTAGAAATATAGCAAATATAATGCATGTTTTCCCCATCTACTTAATTTCACAAAAATGCTACCATCAGCCTTGCCAACATTTCAAATGATGATTATGTGGATTTGACATGTTGCCATTGCTAATAGGTAAAGCTAAACTGTTCAGCCACACATTAGCGTACAAAATTTTGTATGAAACGTAATTCTTCCAAATCAATGCTATCCAACAGAATTTTCTATGATGACTGAACTGTCCAACATCTGTACTGTCCACGAAGACAGGAGCTGGCCACCAGGACTAGCTACATAATTTTTGGGTCTCAGAGCAAAACAAAACTATAGGACAGAGGTATCCAAACTTTTGGCTTCCCTGGGCACATTGGAAGAAGAATTGTCTTGGGCCACACGTAAAATACACTAACACTAATGATAGCTGATGGGCTTAAAAAAAAAAGGTTGCAAAAAATCTCATAATGTTTTAAGAAAGTTTATGAATGTGTGTTGAGCAGCATTCAAAGCCGACCTGGACCACATGCAACCCTCGGCTGCTTTTTTGACAAGCTTGTTGTAGGGATTTCTGATAAAAAAAAATTAGTACGAATTTCAAGAGGGGGACAGTGGATCATTAAATCAAGCATGGGGCACTTCTCAACACAGCGAGCTGTGTCACTGCGATAGTCACACATCTTCGAAGCTGGCCCCGCTGGCTACTGAAAGCTTGAGAAGTGACTAGTGTAACTGAGAAATGACGTCTTTAATACAATTTTACATAGTCTAAGTTTAAATAGCCACATGTGGATGGCAGTTGCGGTAATAATGGAAAGCACAGTTACCCACTATGTCTAAGGGAGCTGATAAAACCAGAGCTGGAAAACTGGCTTCCCCAGCCTTGTTCTGTGATGCACCTCAGTAGAGGAACAGGGAGAAATTAAGATTTAACAAAGCTCTTCTGGGAACCTCACACAAGTACTGCAGTGTACACGGGGAACCCCCCAAAACCCGGAATTTATTTATAAAAAACTGTGTATTTATTCTTGCATGTTTAAACTTCAGTCACCTGCAAAGTACTCTCCGTTTATGCAATACATGGCTCAAAGCAGTTTAGAACTCATAGATGTTGACGCCTTCTAGTGCCTCTGCCATTTTTTGTTTCACCACTTACACATCGTCAAAACTTTTCCCTTTGAGGACTTTTTTTATCGGGGAAAATAAAGAACATCACTTGGGGCAAAACTGCATGAACAGACAGGGTGGGGCACGGGGGTGATGCTGTTTTTGGTCAAAGACTGCTGAACACTCAGCGCGGTGTGGGCAGGTACCTTGTCATGCTGCCCGTTGTTCATGTCAATCACCCATCATGAAATGTTCAAACAGACTGAGTCTCCAAAAAAAATTCACTAAGGCTGAACGCAGCCTCTCACAACACCAGCTTGTATATGGATGCAGGTGGGTTCCTAGACCATCACCTAGCGAGGGAAGCCTGTCCTACAAGGGACCTGCCCTCCAGACGATCATTCCAGGGGTTTTTTTTTGGTCCCCCCAGTAGAGTTTATGGCTCTGATCAACATAGTCTAGTAAGGTATTGCTAACAATATTCAACATTTTTTAATCTGAGATAATTTGGGACAGAAAAATATATTTTTTAAAAGGGATAAAGAATGAACAGTGGTGGGAATGCCGTGGTTATCATAAAAAGATATCACACCCATACTATGGAAGATGTGCAATATAACTATTGGGGCCTTGAATGAAATAAGATGGGCCACCGCTTATTTTGAATCTCTGTGTGGGCGCTCCTAAAAATGAGATGACAGAAGGCAAATGCCATGCAACTGTATCATATAACTGCATAAAGCCTATATAAAGCACAACGCCCTAGAAGAAGCATAACAATGAGAAGAGTTTCCGCGTCTGCTATGGCAACCATTATTTCTGCTACTGCCATCATGATTTCTAGATGTGTCACCTCTGAGAACCAGGCAAAGGCTGCAGGTATGACGCTGCCTGCTGCGGGATGTAGCCACTCGGCGGCTGCTGCATCTGTCTGAGTCTCTCCATGAGCACTGAGCTGGAATGTGCAGCCGGATATGTTCGCGAGTTGTAGCTGGGAGACAGACCCATGCTGCCAGCCTGCTGCTGCGGGGTCGGCTGCAAAGGCATCTGGGTCCCGTACATCGTATAGCCCTGGGGCATGGTCTGTGGGCAGGCACAAGGAATGGAGTCAGCGTTTCAATCTACCACCAGCATTCCTACTGCTAAGATACAGGGAGCAGAACGAACCCAGGCGGAGCCCCCCGAAATTCACTGCTGTCGAATGCTCTTCTGACTCACAATGTGAAGGGGACACCCCTGGAGGAAGAGAGGCTAGGCACGCAGCCAGGGAATGAACTGCTTCAATGACCATCTACCAGAGAACGCCACTACAAACACAAAGAGTCTTCGACTGGGGAAGAGATTAGTTTGAAGATCAGGTGCTTGTTCTGAGGGAAGGATGGGCATTTTTCTTTATGAACAAGCATCCATCCACACTTTTGGAGCACAGATGATGCCAATGCTCAACAGATCCCAAGCATCATTAATGTCCTTTCCAAAATAAGTCAGAAAAGCCACCCCCAGGCTCCGTGTGAATTAAGACAGTGGAGTACACTTTCCTGGTATGTGGCTCCCACTCCTTGGATGTGAGGTATGCACCTGTAGGAACTAACCAGTTACAAAAAGAAAAAGCACAATGAATTAAGCCCTGACCCAGAGCATAGGGGCGTGAGCAGTGACCATTCAATACCCTCCAGCCCAGTACTGTGCCAATCACTGCATTCTACGCAGTATCAACACATGAGCACTTGTTTCTGTAAGTCTTGACATCTAATGTACCGGTAAATGAAAAACGGGAGGCTCTCTGCTGGACCACTACTGACAATATACAGAGCAGAGTGCAGATTACAGAAGAGGCTGGCTCTTCACATCTGCCACGCACCACATTTTAATGTAGTTTAACGGCTCTGCCTTCGCAGACAGAACGATGCATAATGAACTCGCAGCAGGCAGTATGAACGGGTCCGGGCTGCAGGGGTTCTGAAACCCAGACCAGTGCTCCTTCTAGCTGTGGACATAGTATGAACTGCAAGCCCAATAAGCAATCTTGCCCACTCCCCAGTTCCTGATCAGTGGAGGAATAGGAACAGTACCGTATTTTGTCATGTATATTGGGTACCTTTTTTGTCCAACTTTGTGAGGGAAAAATAAGGATGCACATTATACGTGGGTAGTACCGGTTCCATTACCTATATAAATGTTTTTAATTCTTTTGTTTATGCTTATGAGTTAAAAGTGTCACTCAAGAAATCGATAACGGGAAAGCCGGGAAGGCTCAGTGGGTGAAGCACTCACTTTGCAGCCCCGGGGACTGAGGATCGAATCCCGGCCACGGCCCGTGTGGACCCATATGCTGAACTGGGGAGTACCCCAAGTTCAGTTCTCACCAGGGTGAGACCCCAGCCCAGTTCCTGCCCTGTGCAGCCCCGCACCCACCTATGGAATGAAACTATGTGGAAAAACCAATGATATGCAACTATGGAGACTGTTCAGGGCCCTCCCCCTTCTCTGTCTCTCTCTCTCTCTGTCAAAAACAATAAAAATAAATCTTTAAAAAAAAAAGGAAGAAAGAAATCAGTAACAATATCGTATGCAAAATAACTGGTTTCCATATAAAAAAATTTTATACTTAACATTTCTTGTATCTTGTGGATCTTGTTCTTGTGTTTTGTAATTTTTTGTTACATAAAATTTCTTGTACCAGGATATGTTAAAAAATGCCCAAAACAAGAAACAAACAAACAAACAAAATACACCCCAAGTACCTAAATCTAAACAAATAAACATTTGAATGAAAAAATTAAAATGAAAGATTTTTTCCCTTGAAAATTTGGGCCAAAAACATGGGTGCGCATTATACATGACAAAAGATGGTATATGAACTACAAATAACAAAACTATTGGGGGAAAAAATGCTCCACATTTATATACAATAAGGCAAGTCTACCACTGGCTGAGCAGATGCTATCTATGTACGTGGTATAGCACATAGCTCTGAAATCCTCACAATGTTCACTTCTATTTTACAGAGAAGGAGACGAGAGAAGACTCAGAGTAAGTGGCATGGTACACAGGTAGTAAGTTTCCAGGAGTTTTGCCAAGGTCTAATTCCAAGGTCAATTCTCTTCCCAATCTACCACAACTTCTCTTTGAATATGGTAAGTTATATGCTACATATTATGACAGAAGTCCTGGAACTCTTAAGCATTTCAATAGCTACAATCATCAGTGATAGACAGGTTGGAATTTATTATGTTTTCCATTCAAGAATTTCCAAAAATGTTCTGTGCTCTTTAAATTGATGAATCCTGAGATATGTTCAATAATCACCAGCAATGCTTTTTTTGAAATGTCAGTTACAATCTGTAAGCAGTAGAAGTAAATAAGTGCTAAACCCTGTAAGGGAGTTAGTTGATACATGCTACTGACTTGATTTCTCACTCAAAATACAAAGCATGACCAAGGCAGGTACCTGTGCGTGCTGCAGCCCCGGGAACTGAGGGAGCTGAGGCGAGGGCCGCGTCTGTGCAGCAAAGGAAGCAGCCTGGTCCCCGGGCTGGCCCTGGAAAACAAAGCCCAGGCTAACTCTTGATCACAACAGCTGGGGCTCAAACCGTGCGCCTGGCTAAGAATCCCAACAGCCCACGACACCAAAGTTCATTACATGAAATCAGAATGTGCAGATTTCCCAGCTGTATGGAATCTGATTGCTCATCAATTTCCTGTGTGTGTGTGGAGACAGGAGAATGTATTATTTCTTCCAAGGAAGACTACAGATGCCCCTGGCAATAACAGATGTAATAGTCAACCAGGTGCTCCGAGACAGGAGGCTATAGTGCCCCTCTAGAGATGCACCATTTTGTGCCCATAAAGGAAAGGCATGGGACATACCAATGCTATCTATGAATTTCATGTGTTTTTAAAATTAAGTTTCTTTATAGTAGTGACCTAAAAACTGCCTATTTAGCCATGCATTCAATGGATGAATCTGGTATCTCTTATGACTCTAATAATTAAAATATAATTGGTAAAAATATATAAGGCAATAGCAAATACTACTCTAACCCACTACAATATACAATAAAACCAATTAAACATCTATCTGTTCACCAGTCTTATGTTCTGGCCTTAGGAAAATAAATATATATTCACATGTATTGTGTCTGGCAGCAGGAGCTACTTTACAGAAGATTGCAGGAATAACCATAGAGGTTTCACCTCTGACCATCCCTAGCTTTTTTCAGGACTTACTAAGGAATGGTGTTTATCCTAGGATAGTGTACTATTGTTTTATATCACAGATGCCCACATTTTTAAAGAGTGCTAAATTATAGTTACGGAAAACATTTTAATGCTCTTAGACAGTGGTATAGATATTTCTAGCAAGGAGAAAGGGATAAAGATTTAGCTGAGAGGGAGAATACCAACAATTATTAAACATCTATTATATGCCAGGCAGCAGTTTCTGGTTCTTACTTCCATTTTCTCCCAGGAACTCTGCAGAGATAAAGCATCAGTCCCATTTTCTTCAGCTAGGAGACACTAGGCTCGAAAGGTTTAACATTTTTAGTGCCACGGGCCGATATATCAGCTTTTGCATCTCGGGCAAAAAGTGCGGTAGGCCGATATATTGGCTCATACGCAGACCATTAAACTACCCTTTGCATTTCTTGCTAGTACTGCTGGCAGAAGGTAGCACTAAGAGGGTTAGTCCAGCTAGACCTGCTGAGCCATTATGTGAACTCAGGTGAATCTGACCCCAAAGCCCCGGGCTCTTTTCATGATCATAAGACATCTCTATAGGCGATATTAAAGATGAAAATATTTCAGATTTCATTTGGTGCTCATTATTTAGGGACATTATATAGCATCTTCAACTCACCCCCAAAAAACAATCAAAAGGAGAATCTCTATTGAGACTTGTTAAATGATACTGAAATCAGACAATGAAGCCCTTCCTCTGAACCCCCACGTGAAATCACTCGAGGGCACTTCGAAAATTTTAGCCTCTAAGGTGACGACTATCCATCTCTCCATGGACCAACATGGATTTCACAGTATTTAACTATGATGTCTGTATTAACAGCTCACTTTCCACCACCTCTAGCTCATTAATCTAAGTGCAGTTACATCTCTATTTGCTGGGGTCTAAGAAAAATAGCTCCAAATCCCTCCATGAGAACCCACGGTATCCGAATAGCTTTTGATTCCGCAAACATGTTGCCAAGGAGCCATTAATTCAACCAGATATTCAAATGCTACTCCTCAAATCAGTGTCCCCTAACAGTATTGGATGAGGTCTCCAAAACATACTATTGTGCTTCTTTGTAGAGACAGGTATATGTATATTACCATTCTCACAGAAAGGAAGACAAATGAATTGTTTATATGTGAGTTACAATCTTGACAACCAGAAGTAGTCTACAAAAGCCATGCACAATGCCCTGTTTTGGCTTGAAGGGAAACAAGATGTGACCTGTGTGTGTATGTGACATCTGCATAGAGATGCATAAAACAGATCATTCTAACGCTTCCCTTTGAAGACACTTAAAAAACAAACTATGACTTACATGTGGAGAAAAACGATGAAGGCGAGCTGATAAATTTTGCCCCACTTAAATACAAAATAAATGGGAAAAGATATTTTAATGAAATAAAAAAAGAAATACACCTACATTATTTATTTTCAAAGCTGCATACTTATTTTTCTACAAAATCACCACATACTTCAGTACACTTATGCCAGCACTGCACTACTTTTGGAAATCTGTCCTTAAAACAAAAAAAGAATCGGTATTCTGTTTTTGAAACCATTTCCTCACTGCAGACTTCAGTTCATCATCTCAGATGAACCACCTTACCCAGTGTCTTACTGTCCTCACATCAACACACTAATCGTCATAAACAGCTTGTATTCGTCTGTGAATTTCAATGAGAGGAACTTCCTTTCCTCTGTTAAAATTCCATAACAGAACACTGTTTGAGCCAAATGTCTGAACACTCTTCCATTTCGATGTGCACTGGGTGAAAAATGTAAGCATCTGTGTGTGTAAGGTCAAAAATGATGGAGGGATTATACCATGTGACTACATAGAGCCAGTTATAGACAGCTATATCTAATGTAACAAAAAATTAATGACAGTGGAGGCAAATTTATCAGCCCGCCCTCATAGACTACTGAGTAGCTACTGGGCTATGCTCTTTTAATGACAACAGTTGAGATTCTGGAGATCAAAAAAAATATGAATTTACTATTCTACATTTTAGAAAAACTTCAAAATTAACATTTAAGGCAAAACACTAACTTCAAAAGAAGGGTCAAAATTTTCAAATCAGATTTTACACTCTAAAATTCATGCATTCTCAGCCAGCCATTTTTACCAAAAGTCTAACTATTTGTGAAAATATTCTGTTCCCTCCCGCCACCTACTTAAGTGTAGTAAGCATTCAGATATGCAATATCCTCCCTGCGGCAACCCCAAACACCCCAAGTTGGCTAGCCTCCTTCTAAGTGCCGTGTGAACAGATCTATTATCGTATGTTGCTCTCAATTATTTTGAAAAGAAAAAAAAATACCCATCTCTTCCACCAAACTAAAATGGAATCCTACTGTTCTTTGGTTTTCCCCGAATAATGTCAGAAAAACACTAATTTCAACTTGTACCAGCAGTTCAATTTGTTGGAGAAAGAATGACAAAAGAAAGTTCTTTAGTAACTTGAAAGATTTCACAAATGCCAAACGAGAACCATATGTGGGAATAAGCAAGGAAACTAAAGATTGAGATTCAGTAAAAGTGTCTTAATGCTGGTGGGGAGGGTTTTGCTGCATTTAATCAACAAGGCACTAGTTATCTGAACTGGGACACATGTGGACAGCAGGTGCAAAGTGGGCCCACGCCTGGCAAATGAGGACATTTGGTCACCTTAGTTATCCAAAATTCATTTATCTGTTATTATATTTTTGGAAAACCTTAAGTTTTTTTTTTGTTGTTGTTTATAATCAGTTTCTAGCACTGTGTCTGGTATATAGTAAGTACTCGATGAATACCTGGTGAGAAAATCTAAGATTTAATTTAGTGTATCTGTTCACCAAGACTTCCAGAGGTGAACTGAGGTCTGTATTTCAAAATAAGTGAATTCACCAAATGCTTTTCAATTGCTCCATATCTTGTAGTACTGTGTGCTTTGTTTTGAAATCTCATTTTTTATTTAAATTTTAGCATCTATCATTCTGCACCCAGATAACCAACTTAACATGCTAAGGTAATAAATCGGTTAATTGGGAAATTCTGATAATTACACAGACCCTTCTGTATATTGCTACCTGAGGTCCGTTCCTATATGTGGTCTCTCTAGTTTGTTTTTATATCCTTGGCTTTGAACTTGTCTCTATGTAAGAAGTATAAATCCATATATATTCAAAATTTTAGACTTTCTAAAAACTTCTAAAAGAGCTGTGCTATTCGATCCTGGATCACTTCCCTGGCCTTCATAAAAACAATTCTCTCTCTGACACCTTTATTTTTAACTAGACAAGACAGTTATCTGAGATCAAAGAGATGTTGATTCAAAGGCCTTTTGAAATGAATGCAGATAGTAAATTAAAGTTTTGATAAATCATCCTCAAACATAATTTTCATTCTTCTGAGTCCTGTTCTCTTCATTAGCTAGCAGTCACTCCCTCAATCAACTGGGAAAATATGAAGATCTAATTTTAAAGGAGAATTGGTTATACCTCCAACTGGCAGGTAGGAAGCATTATCATCAGCAGCATTTCAGGATCCGGAACTTTCTATCTACTCTATTCACTTGTAATGTCCTCCACCACTATGCCCCCAAATCCCTACTTAGTAACTTTTCAAGAGGGTCGAAGGGTTGCAGGTAGGTACATAGATTTGGTGGCTGTTCCTGAAAATGCTGATTTAGGAATAGTAACAGAAGCCACCCAGTGAAAACCAGTGGTTAATATTTTATGAGCCTCCTAGCAAGGGTTTGATTTGTGATACTAGTTTGGAAGGTACTGAGTAAAGGTACCCAAAGCTATAACACACAGTGTGAACCAGGGGTTATGGTCATCACATCACATTGGTGTGTTTTGATTTCAGACAATAGACAGAGAAAATCCAATAATTATAAGTATGAGGTCCTGCTGACCAGTTATGCTTGATTCTTTTATAAAGCTTTCACATGAAAGATAAATTGGTTGGGAATCGACTAATAGTACAGTTAACTGCTGGGACAAACAGATTCATTCTAAAATAAATACACCTCATGCAATGATGAACTTTTACAATATATTCTATTAACATGTCCATAAATAATGAACACAGTGATTGATTGAGTATATACATTCATTAAATTTCTAATATTAGAGAATATTAAAGGAAAATAAGAATGATGAAAAGCAAAGCAAAGATATATATATATATAAACATTTCCATTAATTTGAATGAATATAGAAGTCATAGAACCTTTTGATTGTAAATATTCAACAAAATATTTTGTCTATTCTCTTTTTCAGAAAGTAAAATCAATGATTGGTACAAATTATTTTCTATCAGAATTATATTATTATCTGACAATAAATGTCTTACGGCAAATATAAGCTACTTCTAAAATAGGTTCAAATTTGACGAGTAATTCCAATTTTAATAAATTTGAATGAATTTTAAATAAATTTGAATAAATTTAAATAAAGACTCTCATCTGCTCTCTATACAACACAAAAAACATCAAAAAAATTGATAGAAAAATTCATTCTTTTCTGAAAAGAACCACCAAACTTTCCTTTGCTGAAATAACTATCAAAGAAATTGCCTAACAAGTATTTAATAATCTAAATATTTTCAAAGCTTGAATATTTTCACGAATGTATAGAAAACAGTACCCATTGAATTGGTAGTGAAACAAGTTGACTTACATTCACATCTGAGATGTGTGCTCTTTTTTATTCTAACGCTTCTTGGGGATATGTTGTAAGTTGGCTACCTGATACAGAAACCTATAAGTAATTTAATGTAAGACATGCATTCTTAGCTAGCCCAGGCAAAGCAGTAGAGGTAAAGTCTTAGCAACATGCACGCACAAGACCTATGCTCAGGAAAACATCACCTCCATACCAGAAAGAAAACAGAAATGATGCATTCCGTTAGGAATTTTGGCACAGCCAGGAGTGGGATGTAATGAGAAGGCATGTTTCGTAACCACAGTTTTCATTGTCTTGCACTGGCCTACAAGTCAGCATGCCATGCATTCCCCTGCTAATGATGTGAGTTGCCACAGAGAACAGCATGGGAACACACAGGTTCAAAACTGGGCCTGAGATGAAGGTGTCTAATGCTTCCCAGCCCAGGCGATGAATGTCCCCTGGCGTCTACACCATACACACGTACGATGAGAATCATGAGGCAATTCAAAGGGAGAAACTTCCAGGAATAAATTCCACTGAACTGAACATGGTCAATGCATTCATGAATTTGTGTTACAGTCTCAAACATAAACCAAGTGACAGTGAAATGAAGACTAGAATTATTAGCACTACAGAAGAGTAACTTGCTTCTCATTGTGATGTTCAAAGAGTAATGCTATAAATGTTGGCTTAAAAAAGAAAAAGAAAGAAAAAGGAAGGACAGTGGGGTGTTACCATTATGTTGTCAAAGTCTTCCAGAAGGGAGACCGCAGAGTTACAGAAGTCCTACAGAAAGGGGATAGCAAGAAAACGGCAGACAATACAGATAAGATTTTTTAGCCTAATCATGTGGGTAGCCACAATACATATGAAATAGTTCACTTTAAAACAATGTTTCCGGGAGTCAAGACTTAAAAAAAAAAACCCAGGCCCTGCAGAGGCTGTACTAATTGATTTAGCAACTGCTATCACAAAGGCTAGGAGGACACTGAAAAATAAGATGGTAATAGTCACATCATGAAACAGCGCACCCTGGAGGCTACACAGCATTATAGTTTGAAAGAGGTTAGGGAGAGATCACACGCAGATACTTCCTGTAATACAGATGTTGACGCCTCAGTGAAGCAGGGAGCCGGAGTTCTTCCTACAGAAGCAGTGGGAGAGCTCTCAGGACATTTGGGGCACATTAAAGGGACCAAACATTCTGCAAGTCAGTAGGTCATGTATTGTTGGAGGATGTAAGCAGAGAGCTGTGGGGCCAGTAAATGCAAGTGAAGACGGAGCATCGGATTAACCAGACAATCTATCGACCAAATCAGACAACAAATACTTAGAGTCCCAACAATGTTTACACACTAACGGAATGAGATTTAGAAAGAGATTTAGAACTAAGTATGGGGAGCATTCCTATTTCTCAAGTAAACAATAACCTCGGTTTCACTGTTTTTATAAGTGGATTCTAAGTGACATTCTGTTGGACCACTAATTTTTTTTTTCTCACTGAGTTTTAGAGACAGAGATGAGGCAAAGGATGCTCAACCCTAACAGGAAAAGTATTTTACGATAGATACTAAGGACTAGGAATTATAGGAGGAATTTCCCAAGCCGATGCTATATAGTCTCACCATTGCAGGTGTAGGCACACGATTCACTGAGCCTATATACTTGTCTTTAGATCCAACAACTACCTTTGTATTAGTGTTCTACTCTCTCACCCCCTCCACCAACCTGCTCCCCTCGCTTATACAAAATTAAAACTCATACACCATCTTCTAGAGATGATTATAGTTGCCTAATCACAATTTCAGCATGCTACATGAGCACCTTCCTCATCATTCAAATAAACAAAAATACCAGATAAAAAGTAATAAGCACACACATCCCTGGACATGGATACATGTCCATGAAACAAAATAAAAAGGCTTAGGACAGGGGTGTCCACCCTGTGGCTTCCCCAGGCCACACTGGAAGAACTGTCTTGGACCACACATCAAATACACTCACACTAACGATAGCTGATGAGCTAAACAAACAAATGCAAAAAGATCTCATAACATTTTGAGAAAGTTTACAAATTTGTGTTGGACTGCATTCAAAGCTGTCCTGGGCCGCATGAGGCCTGTGGGTTGGACACCCATTTTAGGATATATTTACTAGTTCAGTGGGTTTTGTCCTCTTAAGTTCATTTTTGTCACTGAGATGTTTATAAATTACACTCCATGGGTAAATGCATTAAAGATAATTGTTAAAACCTGAGATTTTTTCCACAAGACTATGTTGCCTGCCTTTATCAAATAAGAACCAAATTATTTGGAAATATGTCTAAATTATACAATTAGAAAAATTACAGAAGGGAGAACCTGAATAGCTAGTAAAGTCATAAAAGATCTCCAACACTCACAGATCACCGGGAAATGCAAATTGAAATGCCATAATATAATACCATTTCATTTTCTCTGAATGAGAAAATTAAGGGCTGACAACCTCAGATGTTGGTGAGGATGTGAGGAGAGGAAAACGCTCATTTATAACTGGTGGGAATCACTGCCACTTTGGAAATCAAATTAGCATTTTCACTTCCAAGTACATACCCTAAGACTCTCCACACTTATTGGAAATGCACAAAAGTGTTTACTGGAGCACTATTAACAGTAAGAAATAATTGGAAATAACTTAAAATGACCATCAACAGGAGAATGGATAAATGTTAATATTCACAACAGAATAATATCCAACCAGGACTAAACAATTAATAGAAGTGTAACAAAGCCGATATAATTCAAAATGAGTCATAATACAAAAGCTGCAAAACAATACATCTGTGAGACTGTCTGAAATTTCAAATCTGAAAGTAATACCATATGATGTTTATTGTCAATGGATGCAAAAATATGTACTAAGAGTATAAAAACATTTGTACAAAAAATAATAATAATAAGGCACTAAATTCATGATATAGGGAAGAAGGGACATGAGAGGAAATAAAGAACCTCTTCCATATCTGTAATGATTTATTTTTTCACAAAATTATCTGCGGCAGATAGGGCAGAACATTTTTAAGAAAGCCAGGTGGCAAGTACGTTAGTGTTTGCTATCTTACTTTCTACTTTTGTCTGTGATTGAAACACACTGCTAAAGAGTGAGGGAGTCAGAGGGAGTGAGCAAGGTGATACCAACCACCTCCATAAGGCAGGAGATCAATGACCAGACAGAAAGGTTGGCTGCTCAGCTTAAATGGATTTCATCAATCCAAGAGGCCTGTTTGCAGGGACTTAGATTCACTTTTGCCAAAGAGCTCACAACACTGGGAGCCTCTGACTCAGTTACCGTTCTTTCATCCAGTTACCTAATGACTTTATTTGGATACATAATGATGGCACCTGCTACATGGGTGACTAATTACGTGTTCTTGTAAGTCAAGGGTGTCAAACTCAATGAAAACACTGTCCATTTGGTGCAACAGGCAAGATTCACGCGGGCCACATCACATTTACAAACGTCGCCGGAGCTGAGTCAGCACGTTGATACACGCCCACAGGCCCCCAGGAAAGGCACTGGGCCACGTGTATACTCGTCTTCAGTAGTTAAAGGGTTCACGAGGAAATTGGGTGTACAGTATTGCCTAGATCTCCCCTAAGCATTATTTTCTTCATAACAGTTTTTTCTATTTTCATTTTTTATTTCAGAGCATCGTGGGCCACAAAAAATTACCTCAGGGGCTGCATGCGGCCTGCCAGTTTGACACCCCTGTTGTAAGTAACCACTCGCTATAACTGAGCACATCATTTCTGTCCCCTGTCAGAAATCTTACTCTTTAATGTTATGAAAGTAATTTCTGATCCATTTTCTGTAGCCTATAACCAATTGCTTCCTGCCAAATTTGTCTCAATAAATTTAAGCTACACATATCTTTTGTCTGCCTATCTCTGGACTCTGAAAATAAAACTTCCTGGCACTGATTACTATAAAGAAGCCTGGTAGTATTATTACAGAGAACACAAAACGATTCTGTTGCATTAATAGGAAGAAATCAGGACAAAGTGACACCATAAAGCAAGGCATAAAATTAAGTCCTTTTTTGGTCTCAGAACAAAAAAAAACTTAAAAAGCCCCTATACCAGAAGGTGGATATCGTGGGGGGTGGAGAAGTAAGTTCCTTCTGTTAGAAGAAAAATATTGAATATAAGAAAAAGGTGATTGGAAAACAATTTAAGCAGCATTTTGCAATTATCAATAGTCTACCTTTTGTGATAGTTCTCAAAGGCCATGTGGAAAATAAAATGCAGTGCCACTTTTAACAATGAAACTAGAATCAGTCCCTCTAAAGTCTGTATCACAGAATTTATGCAGTAAAAACATACCACTCTTAAGAAACCAAAATGGCTACTAGAAAAACTAAACATATGCCTTTTTATTGGTCTCTGCTACTGGTGACCACTGAGCCCCTGTCTTACTAAGGATCACTAATGCAATTATGCAAGTAACGCCTCTGATGTGCTTTTATTCTCTTAATCCTTCACATATTTAAGAAAATCAAGACTATTTTTTACGGGACAGGCATTTTCTCTGAAAAAATACAACCCTAAAATAGTACTAATAAAACAGTAAGTATGGCAGCTAACATTCTTTGAGCACTTAGTATGCGCCAGCCACTGCTGAAGGGCTGTTAAATGCATTAAATAATTCATTTCACAAAAACCCTATGAAGTAAAGAGTGCATCAGCTCTACTTACAGTTGAGGCTCTGAGGCACAAAAAGGTAACAGAATCGCTACACCGCATACCATTTTAATAAAGGACATTGAGTAGGGAATGGAGAGTGATCAGTTTTACTTTCCTGGGTGAACAGACTGTGTTTTAACTAACAAGTTTCCTTGCCAAAACACCTTTGTGCATGTCGATATGCACTAAAGCTTTAAGAGAACACACCTGATTATATGATTATGACAATGAGTAATTTGAATAAAAATATCTGACAACAATCATGCTATTTCACACCTGTTTTCTAGACACGAGGTCAACATATTAATATATTCCCGAGGAAACAGAAGATGGTCCATAACGGATCAATTCCATGGCTGGCAGAAGTTCATATTCACTCTGCAGTGGCAGTAGAGTTAGAGTTATTTTACAAATGTCTTCTGTTTGCCTCATGCTCCATCTAAGGCTAGATGATTCCTGCATACATCAGCTTCTTGCATGAGCTGGGAAGAGGTAAAGGGCACCAACCCTGCAAGTTCTGAGACCTATTCAGACTTCAGAAAAGTTATGTCTTCCCTGCTCCCTCTGGGTTTTCAGAACATCCGCAGCAGAGGTCACTGCTGGGAGCAGTTTCTGGAAGTACTCAGCGGAACAGCTCTGAGATGAGTTTGTGGACAATAACCAGATTGCTAAGGATTAAGGCTGCTGGGAAGCTTTAGATTTGTGGAAATCGCTGCTCAAAGCATGAATTCACTCAATAAACATCTCAGATTTTTACCCTGTGCCCAAGAGATGAAAAGAGTAATGCAAACTATGATAAGCCCCAATGTCTGACCTTGTAAGAAGTGGGTGGGGAGCAGAGGAATGTCACACAACTGGCTGGGGGAACATTACACCCCAGGCTTAGAGAAACTAGTCAGACTTTAAAAGTACCTGCTAAAATTTCAAGATCAGACATAAGGGTTAAGATAAATGGAAATTCTCCAACACATTTGTTACCTTTATGAAAATGGATTTCTGTAAGTAGAAAATTGCTAGGATAAGAAGAGAAATGATACCTATTTCATTCTCTCTGTAAGCCATAAACTGAAAGGACAAAATAAAAACATTACAAGTTCTTATGGAGCTAGAGAGAATCACATTATGTGTATAGGCATTTAACCCAAGATAATGTTCTTGCCAAAATTAGAATGAATGATTCTCTATCCTCTCTTATGAAGAATATAGGTCAGTACTTATTTAAAAACACTCAATTGCATACAGAAGCATATAATAAAATAATTTATAATGTCAGTTATATTCCATACAATTCTGCCTTTATTCTACTTTTTTTTTTTTTTTTTTTTGGACAGAGAGAGACAGAGAGAAGGGGAAGGGCCCAGAGCAGTCTCCATAGTTGACAGCATTAGTTTTCCATTTAGTTTCACTCCACAGGTGGGTGCGGGGCTGCGCAGGGCAGGAACTGGACCAGGAGCCTCCTGCATAGGCCCCGGCAAGAACTGAACTTGGGGCTACACCCCGGCTCAGCATGTGGGTCCGCCTGGGCCGGAACAGGGATTCGATCCCTGGTCTCCAGGGCTGCAAAGCGAGTGCTTAACCCACTGAGCCATCCCAGCTTTCCCTATTCTTCATTTTTAAGGATTAGCACAAGAATTTATTTCCCCCCCACAACACTCAGGGGTATTAATAGCGTGCACATGATCTCCTAGGAGAAAGGAAAGTAGCCAACAATTCCCTCAAAACCGCATAGGTGCAGGCACACTAGAACAGCAGTTCCCAACCTTTCTGGCACCAGGGACTGCTTTCTGGAAGATAATTTTCCCACAGATGGGGGTGGTGGGGGTTGGGAGGTGGGGAGCATGAGAAGCCAGGGGGTGGTAGTTGAGGGAGGGAGATGGTTAAGGGATGATTCAAATGCCAGATTCAGCTGAACTGTCACTTACCACTCACTGGCAGGGTTTTCATATGAGTCTGCAAGCAATTGATTTACTGTAGTCTCTGTGTAGCCGAACTTCTCTGTTAATGTTACTCTGTAGCTGTAGCTGCTCCCAGAGCTAGCATCATCACCTCAGCTCCACCTCAGATTCCCACAAGCAGCATACAGCCTAGATCCCTCGCATGCACAGTTCACGATGGGGTTCACGCTCCTATGCAAGACATTAAAAATGCCGCCACTGGTCTGACAGGAGGTGGAGCTGAGGTGGTCCTCTGAGTGATGAGGAGTAGCTGTAACACAGATGAAGCTTCTCTGGCTCAGCACTTACCTCCTTCTGTGCCTGGTTCCTAACAGGCCCTGGGCTGGTACTGGTTTGTGGCCTGGGCTTTGGAGAGCCCTGTTCTAGAAGATGCTACCTACTACTCTCATGTACTCTGTGCAGGCCCACTTTACCCTATGATATACCATGGATGCAATTCTCTTTCTTATAATACTACATGGGAAGCTGGGATGGCTCAGCGGGTTAAGCGCTTGCTTTGCAGTCCTGGGGCCTGAGGATTAAATCTCGGCCCCGGCCCATGCAGACCCATATGCTGAGCTGGGGTGTGCCCCCAGTTCAGTTCTTGCCGGGGCCTATGCGGGAGGCTCCCCGCCCAGTTCCTGCCCTGCGCAGCCCCGCGCCCACCTGTGGAGTGAAACTATATGGAAAACTAATGCTGTCAACTATGGAGACTGCTCTGGGTCCTCCCCCTTCTCTCTGTCTCTCTCTCTCTCTCTGTCAAAAAAACAATAAAAAATAAACCTTTAAAAAGAATACTACATGTACTTTCCTCAATTATCCAATACTTCAAGAATCGTGATTGAGGGAAAAAACATACCTGCTTCAGAAAGCCCCTCAGAGACTCTAACGCAAGTTTTAACTGTGGAAAAAAGAATACGAGGAAGGAGGGGAGGTGGATATTGTACCATCGGTATAATGAAGTTGAGCTTTTACTACCTGAAAAAGGAATTCCTGATTTCTCAAAAGGTAAAAAAGAAACAGAAAAAAGGAAAGAAAAGTCTGACATTCTGATAGAGCTGGTACCAAAGAATGAGCTTTCACAGTTCATTCCCATTGGTACAAACAGCTCAGGGGCAGGTGGTGGAGAACAGGCAGATGTTTTGAGTGATGGGAGGAACAGATGGCAGTGATGGGGTCCCTCGGGTACATTTTAGATCATAGGCCTACCTCCTCCAGCTACGCAAGGATATCCTTGATTAGATGTAGATTATTCTAGTAAGTTCCTTTAAACATTTTTGCATTAGGGAAAATGGCTTATTATGGCTTACATGAGAAAGTGAACCCTTAGAAGATACGTATTTTTACCTATAAACTGCCCTGTGGGATTTTCCCCAATGCCAGGAACCACTCAGAGCATTTCATAACCGAATTCAGCAGTCATAGTTTGAAAGCGGGCTATTAACGGGGCAAATTATACCTCATGATAAAAAGGTCAACATGAAAAATGAGATAAATTTATTGGAAGGCAAATTTTACTGAGGCTTAACTTACTTTAAAAGGGAGCTAAATTCATCCTACTGGGATGGTTACTCAATTTCTGGTAACGTTTTAATTTATCTCCGTTAAGAATTTGAAACAACAGCATAACTATTTTTGTTCATCCCCAAGAAGAGCTAAAATCCCACTGAGGTTTTAAATGGCTCTGGACATGCTGCTTACTTAAGCAAACCCAAGCTTTTTAAGTATTTTAATCAAATCGTCATCATTTCTGTGTAAGAGGAAACTCAGGCCCATCTTGACTGTCACTAGATGTGATGCCACTAGATATCTTAAGAAGAGACAAGCCTGTAGAGACTGTAGCTTGCATTCTCATGCAGTTCAACTAATTTCCCGTTTCCTGTCCTTATAATACACGTACAGGTAAAAGAGGGGAAGCGTTTTTAAGAACGCATAACTAACCCTCCAACCCCCCAAGCCTCCAAATCACTAATGGGACTAGAAGTCCCTTAAGTATACCATGGAGATATGCCTGGAAAGTTATCCAAAATACAAAGACTATGTTTAAAAGCACCAGAATTTCTTGCTAATTTGAAGGTTTTGCGGTTTTTCTTAGAGCAGGAGGCACGTGTAGATTAGCTACCTCCTTCAAGGAGCATAAAAGTGCTGAACTCAGAGGGCTATTGTGCGATCTCAGATAAAAAATAATAAAAATACACTTAAAGTGCTTGCAAGTATTCTGGCAAATAACAAGTGCTTTCTATGAGTGTTAGCTGCTCGTTATCACATCATCATCAAAACAGTGTACTTTTGAAGAAAGACTAGAAACTACAAAAGTATATAGAAAATAGAAAAAGGAAGTTACAATCTCCCCTTTTAATTTTAATGCCCTTGTACAGGTTTGTGTATTTCACGAGTCTATACTAAGTTTTGTGTGACTTCTACCATTATCTTGTTAGACAACCCCTGTCACATAAAATGTGAAATTGGGTAATGGAGCCTAAAACCATAAATAATGTAAATCAATAAGTAAATCAGAGATCTCCCTATGTGGACTGTTATTTGTAATATATTCTTTGCCTGCTACTCCCTTATTAAGTAAGCACTAAAAATAGTCTGCACAGGGCACTGTAGGAGAAAAGTTAAGAAACATCAGGGCTGCCGAGATACAAGCTCAAAGTAATTACCATATTTTTTGCTCCATAAGACGCACCTGACCTGCCTGGATCTGCTCTCCTTCCGTGCAGTCCCTGCTTTCTGATCTGGCTGCAGGCTTCGCCATGGCATCATTAAGGTCCCCAACATGCACTCTTCTTTGCAGTATTTGCTCCATAAGATACACACACTTTTCCCTCCACTTTGGGGGGGGGAGGGGTGCGTCTTATGGAGCGAAAAATACGGTAAGTCAAATATTAGTACATGAAAGTAGGAGTACAGAACATGGTGACAATTACAAGAGGGAATCAGTGCTCAGACAAGATCATTTCAAGGACGAAAGTCCCGCTGCTTCTAACTGACTGGAAAGTCATTAGACCTTTTTGGTTTAAGGCATACTTCTAACAAGCCTAAGCGATTTCAAGTTCGCCTGTCAGTGAGAACAGGAAAATGCAAGGGAGACGAAGTGTTTATAAAGCCGTGTGACAGAGGGAGATTCCTGCACTCGTCCAGGCATGCTGGGATACGCATGCAAGCAGCACACACCACTGACTGCACACGCGTCGCCACCAGGGAAATGGTGAACGCAGAGCGCTCCACTGCTGGGTGTGAACAAACCTGCTGGAAAGGCCGGGCCTGGGCTTGCCTGAGAAGCCGCTGCTGCTGCTGCTGCTGCTGCTGCTGCTGCTGCTGCTGCTGCTGCTGCAAGAGCTTCATCTGGATCAAGTGCTGTTGCGACGTGAGCGCATGCAGGGATGGTGGCTGCATGACGGCGCCCGAGCGGCGCTGGAGCATGTTGGATAGAGCTTGTTTGGTATTGGTGGGAACAAAGGAGCCCGCGGGGTCCAGTCTGGAGCCACCTACAAAAGCAACCGGAAGGAAGGGCAACAGGTCTCCCTTATTTTATCAGAACACAGAAGCAGCCTTCCCATCTAAGCCACACTTTAGGAAGCAAAATGGAGAGCAAGGCACTGCCCCACCCCTGTACAAATATGAGCCATCTGTTAACAACTGCATAATTTCTAAAGGATCGGGAGGGTGCTGTTAGGAGGGAATTACAATATTTGAATGACTTCACGGAGGTCCCACTTGAACTCATAAAGAGCAACGCCTGACCAGGCATCAGCACAACTCCAGAATCACACAATTTTAAACTACGGAAAGCCCTTAGGGACACCATTTTTGCATAAAACGGACCGTCTTTATAGTATATTTATTTTGCCAAGTGTCCTAAGCCAGGCATAGACAACCGGTTGTAACTTTAAACAAATTTGAAGCTCCTGACATTTAAGTTTCTTTACTAGAGCAAAATGAAAATGCCTGATATGCTATAGAGAGGCATTAAAATATGTTGAAAACTTGAAATGCTTGGAAACTTCAAATACTTTAATTCTAAAGGCCAGTGGTCGGCAAATTGCTAAAGGCAAACACATCTTATTTGAAGGCTAGGTATAAAATAAACACGAAATGTTGATTACAGTGATGTTCACCAAACCAAAAAAAAACTTTAACATCTTTGCATATATAATTTGTCAAATATCTTTCAGAGTTAGGGGAAAATTTTTTCAACATTTGCTAACTTGAAAGTAGGTGCCAATTCTTCATTCTCTAGATAGTCTACATTCTTTAATGTATGTGAACAAGAAAACGTCTATATAAATATGTCACAAAAGATGTTTTATCTTTTTATAAAGCAAGTTGGGAGAAGCCGGGATGGCTCAGTGGGTTAAGCGCTCACTTTGCAGCGCCGGGGACCGAGGATCAAATCCCGGCCCCAGCCCGTGTGGAACCATATGCTGAGCTGGGAGCTCGCCCAGTTCAGTTCTCTCTCTGTCTCTGTCTCTGTCTCTGTCTCTCTCTCTCTCTGTCAAAAATAAAAATAAATATATATAAAAAAGTTTTCTTTAAAAAGCAAGTTGTGTAATGGGAGCAAACATGTTCAAGCTGTTAACTCCAAAAACCCACATTCTTTTAAAGACTCAAGTATCACAATTAGCAACATGATTTAGTGGTATCTGAAGATCATTTAGTAAAAAAATGGAAAGTCTATTTGAGCAAACATATGGCAAGGTAACTTTTGTTGAAGCAAGAATTGGAATTACACTAATACATAAAGACTTCATTGAATCATTTTATAGATAAGGGTTATTCATTCTTTTTAAAGATAAGACTATGGTCTACTTCCTTTTAATTTTCCTAACTTTTCTATAATCCTGTAATTCTGAAATCAACTAAAAAATAAAATGTAATAAATATGGCTGAAGCCCTGTATATATTTCTACTAATCAGTTCCCTCCCCTTCTCCCATCAAATACTATTCTGAATTTGGTATTTATTATTTCCATATATTTTCTTACAATTTAGTATACCATACTGGTGTGTATACATGAGAAAGAGATGGGTGTGTATGGGTGTGTGTGTGTGTGTGTGTGTGTGTGTGTGTAGGGACATAGTTTTGGATTTTAACTATATATAAATGGAAGCATATTGTACATATTTTTTCCTCAACTTCATAGGATTCGTATTTTTATGAAAATATATTATTTCACACATATAAAATCTCCAAAAATAATTGTTTTTGTCACATTTTTCTCTTATATGTCATCACACCTAAGACTTACCTAACACTCAAGTTCCTCGCCCTACAAATTCCTTCTATGGCATTCCAGAGAGAGTGTACGTGCCTTCATAAAATACTTAGCCTTCAATTCACAGACAGTGCTTGTGTTTATCTACCAAGTTTAAAATGCTAACAAGTTCACCACAAGGACCTTGGAATTAAACAGAGAAAGTCAAAAAGAGAGGATGGTCGTGTATTATTTTCCACATTTAGCATTAAGTCTTGTTTGTTGTTAGTAGTCTACATGGATTCACCCAGCAGTCTCTTTTAAAAGCCTGCTACAAGCCAGATGCTGCCGTACCTGCTGGGATCACTAGTGAACATGACAGAAACAAACACCGGCCTCACAGAGCTTATGCTGTGGGGTAGGCAGATCAGCAGCTATGTTGTACCTAAGTGCTGACGCTGTGCAGATACAGTAAGGAGGGAAGGGGAACAAAGAGCAGGGGAGGGGTGTGGCTTACAATTTATAACAGGTGGGCAAGGCCTGCCTCCCTGAGAAAGTGGTGTCTGACCAACCCACAGGAGGCAGGCTGTGAGCCAGGCAGTTGGGAGAGACCACACCCCAGGTATAGTGACCAGCAAGTGCAAAACTCCTGGCGTGGGAACACATTCAGGTCCTTTACTGAGTATGTCTACGGTTTCAGGCTATCGTCTAGTGCTATACTTTTAAAAATCTACTTTATCTACACATACATGTATGTGTGCATGTGTATAACATAAACCTCATCTTATCCTTCAAAAAAGAACTGGCATAATATCTGTTTTGTTTATTGCAATATCTTAACACCCCCAAACGGGGTATGGCACATCATGAAATGCAGTAACATTTTGCTGAATCCACTGAATCACCTACCCTATGGAGGTACAGTAGACCCTCTGCTAATCGGAATTCAAGCAACTAGACAATTTTTGGCCAGTAGCTTGAGGGTTTTTCTGGTTGCTTGAGAGTTTTGCCAGTTAATGGAGAGTCTACGTACATTTATCCAGCATCTACCAATCCCAGTGGGTGTCGGTTAACTGACAGTCTACTGTATATATCAGCATGTATATTTTACAGGTGATTGAGCTGAGAATTTAAGACTTGGCTGAGAGTATACAGTCGGAGAGTGATAGAGCCACTCTCTAGACTTGAACTTAAGAAATGTCACCCCTAATACCAGCTCCTAAACCACTAATTTACAGGACAAAATACGGAAGTCCCCCCGACTCTAAGCCAAGAATTCAGTATATTTTTCCTCAGCCTCAAAATGTCACACTCAACTAAGAATGAGAAAAACAGTATCCCAACTACCACAGAACACAATGAGTAAAAAAGTATGTGTAATAATGGCACATTCTAACAAAATGCATACTGAGATCCCAAAATAATCTATTTTGTGAAAATAGGCAAATTGTCTTTTAGAAAGAAAAATTAAATCTTCTTCTAATTAAAAGGTTTTTTTTTTTTAATTTAGAAAATGTTCATTCCAGACATATAATCTACCTGGAGATTGAATCAAAGCCATATTAAAATCCGGTACACTTATTCTAGCTCATAAGTTTTCCCCTGCTGATATCTAAATCTACTTCCTGAACCAAATTTCTGAAATCCTTCATGGTATAAGTTTAAAATTTCACAGTATAAGAAAATAATAAAAGACACTGCAAGATTGTCTCATCTTGTAAAAAGCTGGTAAGAATTATACATGATAAAAATGTACACAAATTTCATAACATAAAACGTGGACCACCTTCCTATCTCACAGCTTAGATTATTTTCATCAGTGGCTCATTTCTGCCTAGCACTGGGTGAAAATTCCAAAAGCAGATCTTTATCAACTCATAAGTAAAACCTTGTTTCAGAGGAAGAAAAAATAGGTTGCATAGAGAGCATTACGGAAATGTTAGCTAAGCACTTAATCCTGACTCTTCGAAGGTCTCTGGAGGTTTCATGTTAAAATCAGGGAGAAACCCATCCTGTCTCTTATTTTGGAGTGACCCACTGCACCTCTTCACATACCTGGAGTAAGAGACGGGTTCTGAAGGAAAAAGCCAGGCTGCTGGGGCTGCCCCATGAGGTTGTAGCCCCACAAGGTGGACTGTGAATGATGCATCATCTGGGAGGAAATGGGCGAGTAATTAGGAGGCACTCGGTATATGTTGCTCTGGGCATACTCCTTCAACAGAAAGTTAAAAAACAGAAAGTTACTTAATCCCACAAGTCACACAAGGAAGGAATGCAGACTCTTCTTCCTATTGTGCTATTTGAGACAGGTTGGCGAATTTTTATGAAGGGGAAGAGGGAAAGCAGGAGTCTCTACACATTCTCTGCAGAACACTCATTTAAGGTACAGCTCTCCCTTGACTTAGAGTACTTGGTTACTACAGTGGGGGAAGATGGAAACAAAATCATTTTTTAACTCTGTCTTGAGAATACCAAAAGCAGACTTGAAATATCCACACTGACCACCACCCAACATCTAAAAGCATCTCCAATCTCCCAACTGCCTCCTCTTCCAAGGCCTCCCAGAGGCCCTGGGTCTAGATGAGAATCATACCAGAAAGGCCCTCCAATGCTTCAAACCAGTCCTCGCCCACACAGTGTCTTAGTTCCAAGTTTCAAGATGGCGTTCTGTAGAAGTAGAGTCCACCCCGGTCCTGCAAACACCATCTTGCCTCAACCTCTCCACTCCATGCCCAGCCCCCACATCTCTTGGCCAGGGCTACTGCTTCCTCACAGCAGCTACAAGGTCTCTAAGGATCACCACAGAAACGTCTCAATGACCCACCATCTCTCCTTCTCCAGTCTAATCCTAAAGATAACGTAAAATCTCAGACAAATAAAACTACTGGGAAAAGGCAGCCTCAGGAGACTGTGGGATGAGAACTGACCAGGACTCACTGGAGAATGAGATGCGTTTTAGGTCTTTTGCATCTGAAAAAAGAAGCCCATCGATTCAGATGGACAGGGTAGGTCACTCAGACTTCCGGAAGTGGCCGTCTGGACCTTATTAAGCCTTTCCACCACAAGAGGATACTGGTTGGAACACTATATGGGAAGAGGGCACTAACAGTCAAGTGACATCCAAAAGTGATGACAGTCATTTCCAGAAAATAGGATTAGTCACCAACCTATCCAGCTAGAAACAAGGTCTTGGTTCTGACGTAGGTGGACAAAAAATAAGTTAGTCGTGATGTCTGAACACTAAATCGTGAATATTCTTTCCACTGAGCATTAAGAACACTCTTGAATGTCATAGAAAAATGTCCCAAATTCTCTCCCAAGTATTTTCCAGGTGAAGTTACATGGAAAGGTATTTTACATCTTAATTCCATAAGTTCTACAAAATTATTCCCAAATTACCTACCAGCTATCTCATAGATTTCTGTTGTTTTCAAGAAAATGTTGTTTTAAGTAGGGAAGGCCAATAGACAAACAAATGAAACTATTTTAAATCATGTTTATTTAATCTTTTATAAGGTGTGAAAATATAGTAAAGAAATAGAATGCTTAAGAGAGTAAGATGAAATGGTAAAACACAAAATCTTTAGAAATATCCTACTTGATGAAGGAAAAAGCAAATAGTTTTTTTATGTTTAATTACTATAGATATCAACTCCCAAAATAAATATTATAGACAGGGCTTATAATAAAAATATGTAAGAGGATGAGATATTGTAGGTCTAAAAAGTTCAAGTTTCCAATTTGAGAAATTAATGAGGCTCTGACACATTAAATAACATTCACAATGGCAGCCTAAAATTAAGCAATTATGAAAAGCAGAGAACCAATTAAAAGCTATACTTCTGTCATCTGTGACAAGTCTATGTGTCATTCTGTTAATTAGGACAGAGCCTTGTTTGGATAACTATGACTAAAAAGGCTTCTCCTGCCATTAGCAGTATTTCTAGGGACAACATCTGGACACTAGGAAATCAACTAGATGCTAACGTCCCAAAGTTCGCTCCACTTCTCATACTTACATCAACTCTTGAGTTTGATTTTGTCTTGCGCTTCCTTCCTTTTGTTTTCTTCTCTTCATCGGTTGTGGTTTTTCCCTGATCAGACAGCTCAGCTGACTTCCTCTCCGGTTCCTGAGAGGTGGGGGAGGTGGGCTCTTCTTCTTCCTCCTCAGGAGGCAGGGGCAGAGGCTCGAGGTAGTAACTTCGGGGCTTGGGCATGGGGTGTGTGTGATACAAAAGGAGGTGATGCTGCTCCTCATATTTGATCACCTTCCGGTCCATTCGGACTGTCCCGAACCAGGCCCAGGACAGAGGGGCTGGGTTCTTCTGACCCTCAAACAAATCCCACGGGGACACCTTCTGCTTCGTAGAGACCTGGAGACCCTGCAGTCAAATAACACTCTATGACCACATGTTCACATCTATCAGAGGTCAAGCTTGCTTCGGACATGGATTCAGAGAACATTCTGGCGGGCGCAGGCCTGAGAGAGCACCTTCATATACAGCAGGCAGGCTGCCTAGTCAGTCAAGAGTTACACAGATCGTGGGAGAGCAGCAGCTACAATCCACACCTTAAAGTTCAGTACTATGGTTCTTTATACCACACGAGCCTCTATTCCGGCTGGACCACCAGATAGTCTAGTATAAGAGGGCTGGCCGTCTGGAAAAACCCAGCCATTGTCAGTATAAAGAGGATGGTTACATGGCTGGATACTTTCCAGACAGCTCTTGTCTTTTTCTGTAAAATACCTACTGCATTTATGTATCTTTTAGCAAAAAAAACAAAAAAAAACAAAAAACATTTCTAAGAAACATGGTCAAGCTGAACTTACTGTATGTACTAAATTACAATCAGTTATAAACCATTGGAATCTATGTATTGTTTTCAGGATAAAACAAAACTTAACAGTCAAGTAACATCTAGCCTCTAACTGGGCTCAAATTATCTTCAACCCAGACATGAATGGATTTGATTTAGTACAGGCACCCTTTGTGTTCTTAATAAGCCCATCTCTGAATAATTCAAAATTAATGTGTACCGGCAGGTACAAATGAAGTCCTTCAATTCAAACTTATCTTTACTGAGTTTAGAAGAGAAAATGTTACTATTTCTGAAAATGTAAGTTTCTTATTTTTAACAATAAATAGGTGATATCTCTTGGTATTTTCCTGGGCATATCAATTTGAATACGCTTTTCTTCAAAATGAACCTAAAAATAACCAACCAGGCATTCCGTAAGATAGGGGTGTTCCTGTTCTCGCTTACACATACTTTTCCAAAGGTGACCTCAGTCCAAATTCAGGCTGGTCCCACCCGATATCGACTGCTTCCTAATACCCATCTTGAGATTTGACCTCTTTCGGGGTTGCCAAGACCACTCAACCAAATGGTTTCTAAATGTCTTACCACTAGAGGGCCCACTGGCGCTTGAAAACTCAACTTGCCCATGATTCTACCTTTTTCTCTCCCCAGAAACACACTGGTGGGTGTAAGAAAAACACTCAAGGTAGTTCTAATTACTGCAATATTGCATTTATCCGATCAGCCATGTTTTCTCACGCCATGTGTAAACTCTTTCCTTTGCCTGTAACACACTTTTACCTTCCTCCCAGGTAACTCTTAACTCTTCAAAATGATTTAAGTGTCAATTTTTCTGGGACACCTACTCTAACTACAAAACTCTCATCTGAGTGTGATGGTTCCTTCTCAGGGTTCCCTTACACTCTAACATGTCACAAATCTCCCCACACTGTGTCTGTCTACTTCTACCGGAGGGTAGGAGCTCTGTCTTTTCATCTCTCTGATTCTGGAAATCTGTGGTCAGCTCATTGGCTTATGCTCACTGAAAGAATAATGAACTGCTTATCTCATATTATAGAAAACCTTGTTTAATATCTTATATGAAGCAAGTGTTCATTCAATATTGCTTCACTGATAACAAAATAACATATCATCACTTTAAACATGTTTTCACTCAAAACAGTTTACTACATGAAGACATTTATCAATAAAAACTTTCTTATCTAAACATATTCTGTTTCCAATTCTAAAGTAAAATCAGACTTGGTCTTTACTAACTTTTTTTTTTTTTTTACTCTAGCTTTTTGCTTAGTTTTTCCATTGGTGTCAGAAAGTCACTTAAATTCAAGTACAGTTCTAAATGAAGATCTTCAAAGATTTGATTTATTTATATAATACCAATTACCATCACACTTATATGATAAGTAGATGCTTTCAAAAATAAGAAAACTGTAAAATTAAGATGTTTTATAAGTTTTATAAGAAAATACATTTCGCTTTTGTAAGTTTATATATTTATATATGAGAAACAAACATTTGCTCTTGCCTGTTTTTTATCTATGGAGTCGAATCCAGCAATTTTATTTCCCTTTGTGTCAATCAAGGAACCCATAGGCTCACAAGTGATGACATCACATGTCTGTTTTGGCAAAGGTAGTAACTGTTGCACTTTGTCAATGCTTTCTGACCGCTTGTCTCCTAGCTCTTTCTAAAAAAAAAAAAGAGAAAGAGAAGTGGAACAGAAATTACAATGAAGGCAAAAGTTACTCAGAATGAAGTTCCCTTATGAAACATTTCCCTTTTTATAGCCCGAATGTTCTTTAATCTTGAACAAGGACTATGGCGCAGCTCTCTGTTAAAGTAGTGAGCATGTTTCATTTCTTCCTTTTAGGCAGAAAATAGAACACATAAAAAGGCACCCTTGTTGCACAACAAACATCACGATGCTGAAATGACAAAAATCCAGGGTCGTAATTGTCATCAGAAGGCAGGAGCTGCAGCACGGAACATGTTCTGGAATCTGGGGTCAGACCATTGGTTGTTTCATTGTAAGGTAATCAGATATATTAATTTTTTTTTTCTTTGCTGTTTATTTACATAGATTGTGTGTGGTTAGTCAAATGACTTGGATTTAGATATACCAATGTAAGTAGTTATCTTTCAACTATGCCAGTCCAATATCTGAAATCTGAAAATGTTGAGATTTTAGTTTGATAATGAATTTCTAAAACTTCTTAAAATTGTTAAACATGTTTTATGACTGAATTCTTTGAAAGAAAACAGCAACATAATCACATCAAATGAACTTGAATGCAATAAATAACATTTATTTTAATAGTAAATTAAGATAGAACGCACTAACTGACAAATCCACAAACAGTCAGAGCTCACTTACATTTCTCAACAGGTCACACACTTACTTTCAGTTTCTTTACTAAATTCATGTATGCGCGTTTATTCTCTTCGGATCCCCCTGGAGATGCGTTTGATAAGTCAGAGGCTAATGTCCCATTGATTAAAACACCCAGCATGTCAAGAACTGTTGTGAACAATTCACTAAGGAACAGAAAAGAAATATTTTTCACCTGAATGCAACACCAAGACATTCTTAACTAACCAGGGCATTCTTACTTGAGGCACACCATTTCTAAAGGTGCCTAAGAAAATAAGAGGTAGCAGAAACTGTAGCCAGCGTCTCAAAGCTTCCGCCACACATGCCCGCGGCATAGAGGAGGGGAAATGGTCAGGACTTACTTGTTTGTGTGCATGTCAACAGTCCCGGAAGTAATGATCTGCAGGAGAAGGAGGGCCCAGTCGCTTGTCCACTGGGCGCTGCGCTGGACTGTGTCAAACATCCCGCCCACCTGGCACATAAAGACACAGTCAAAAATCTGTGTTAGGTTAAAGAGAACACGCCGCTCCCATCACTTCATGGAGTCACATTTTGACTTGGAGCCACACTTGGATTCGTATCCAAAATGCTAAAAGAAGCAAGGGGTGGAGGGGATTGGGAGGGGACATCAAATACATGGTGATGGAACAAGAGCTGATTCTGAGTGGTGAGCACATAACGCAATGCATAGGCGATGTCATGTAGATTTGTATACCTAGAACCTATGTAATTGTTACCAACCAATGTCATCCCAATACATTTAACAATAAATAAATAGATAGAATGCTAAAAGAAATAAAGGAGGTACCTAAGTGTGGTCACATCATCCATAAGAATTACAGTTGACCTTGAAAAACACTGTGGGGTGGTTAGGGGCAATGAGCTTCCTCTTAGTCAAAACTCTGCATATTACTACTACTATCTACCAGTATTAGCTTTTGCTTGCTCCTAAAATTTCCTGAGACCCAGTTTTATGATGTAATTTTAGTTGAATGGAATCTGAATTAGGTCGAAACCATGTAATTATCGACCCGTTTATGATGTCAGTTACGACTGACTCTAAGCCTGTTGTCATAACACTTGCCTATATCCAGTGGCACAGAAGTCAAACGGGAGAATATCAGGCAGGCCAGCCAGCCATGAGTAGCTTTCTTCTGCGCTTGTCCAGTGGGAAAATAAAAATTCAAAGGAATATTCAGTGTGTGAGGAATTTTACATTGAGGTAGAACCTCCATGTGGGATTCATATTTAAGAGTAACTTGACAGAAATTTTGATAAAAACTGACTTAAATATCATTTCAATATGGTTTTGAAATAAGTAGGATAAAAGCTATTGTAACACTCATCTGGAAATAACAGTCCTCTGAGGTCTACTCTTAGCTGTCAGAAAAAAAGGAGGAGAGATTCCTTGGGGTGGTGGCTACAGGAGGCAAATCAATGCCTAAAATACCTCCTGCTGTCTAGAAGTCAGAGCAGACAGGAATGGCAGCAGGCAGAAAAGCAGAACGTTGGAGACACGGAAGTCTGTCCAGAGAGCACACAGCAGGCCTCACCTTGGAGTGAGGACCGTGACCATAGCAGGAAAGGAAAGCCAGAGTTAGCTTCACCGTTAGATAAGTGTAACAGAGCGGAAGTATGGTACTAGAAATGCCTCTCACCAAATTCAGGCGGAGCTGCAATGCTTCGTGCATCATCTGCCGCGCCTTTGTGTCATCTTGGTATCGCTCTTCTCTCCAGTTACTTAAGATCTAAATCAGAAAACAAGGGCAAAAAGCAAAACTTTGTTCCCCCTGTTAAAACAGAATTTTTTTTTTTCATATTTCAAGTTAAACTGGTCTTTTTTTCTGACAATCAAAAACAACTTCTTAGTTTAACCAATTAATAAACCAAGCTTTCCTCCCCCCTCCCTTCCACCACACAGACAGAAATCTGGCTATTTCTTTGTTCATTGCTTTTGTAGATGAGAGAAATAAAATCTTATTTAATTACATACTTATCCCGAGACTAAGTCTTAGAGAAGGCTTTGGAGGGCCATCAAGTTTAACATTAACAAAAATAAAAATTATTTTAAAAATACAGTTGACTCAAACAACATGGGTTTGAATAGTGCAGGTCCTTGCAATAAATAAATAGTCGGTTCTTTATAAACCTTAGTTTTGCATCAGTGGATTCAAGCAACTGATGACCAAAGTCAGTATTTTTGATCCAAGGTTGAAAAGTTGCAGATTGCGGAGGGACAAGGCAATGCACTGTTCTACGTTATTTTTATGTAAGGGACTTGGGTATCCATTCTGAGGTGGTCCTGGAATCAATAATTACCGACGGATATGAAAAGAAGATGGAAGTTTTAGGAAGTCAAAGTTGTACGAGGAGTTTTGATTGTGTAAGAGTTGTTCAATAGTTAAATGCAAATGATTTCACTGGTCTTACAAAGTGAGTACCGGTAGACAGAATTATATTTTGTATCAGGCCTGGGTTATATTTCCAAGGACATCCTGTGAACTCTAGCTAACATATTATTTTGGTGTTCTATTGAAGTGGTAGCTTGCGAGCTTATAGACCTGTCTTCCTTGATAAAGATAATATTACTATTTGAAACACAGAACATTTGGGACATCAGTCAAGTGACAAATCAATTTATAAAATAAGTGCTTCCTCATTACTTCAGACCAGTGTTGGGAAAAGGACTGTTTTCTTAGGAAAGGAAAACCACAAATGAGCAACACCCCAGAATCAGCTAACATGACAAAAAACAAAACAAAACAAAAAATCCTACACTGCCACGCTCTGAAATATGGTGGTAACTAATGAGAATAATCTTAATGGTGGTGAATGAGTCACATGCAGAAAAGTAAACCAGACCCAACAGATGACCCTTAAGAAGTATAATGCATGATAAAGGAGGATACTTCTTCACACATCTCATCAACACGTGGGCCTCTCTCAAGGCTGAGTTAGGGATTACCTAACAAAACACACAAACTTCCTGGGAGCTTCCTTTCTGTAGGACAAATAACAATGGTGTATCAAGTGGTATGAACCAGGGTAAAGGGATAGAGAATTATCATAGTTCCCATTTTATTTATTTATTTTTTTAATTTATTTTATTGTTTGAGAACAGGTAAGAAAGAGAGAAGGGTCAGAACAGTCTCCGTAGTTGTACATCATTAGTTGCAACATGGTTTCATTCCACACAGGTGGAGGTGGGGCTGTGCAGAGCAGGAACCAAGCTGGGGGTCTCCTGCATGGGAGGCGAGTTCACTGCTGAGCCATCCCTGCGGTTACCAGTTACGCTGCAGTTCAGGATATGAGTTTGCACAGGCCGGGATTGGATCTCCGGACCTTGCAGAGGCAAGTGCTCGAGCTATCCTGGCCTCTCCCCCATAGTCCCATTTTTAGAGAGTCAACAGGGAGGGTCTTTATCAGAGACCTGACCAAGTACAGAAGATGGCCAAGCCGATACCCAGGAAGCAAGCCTTCCAGGCAAAGGGCAGAAAAGACTCAAAGGCACTGCAATGAAAACACACTTGGCAAGTTCAAGAAGCGGCAACACGGCCATTGCGAAGAGTGCAGTGAGCGAGGTCACAACTGGTAGGAAACGAGGGAGAAGTGGGAGCCAGAGCCGAATCATGCCAGGGCCATCTAAGCCTGGACCCTGAATTTTTATTCTAAGGGTACACAGTAAGAACCATTGTAGCATTTTGGGCATCGGTGATTTACATTTAAGAAGGATCATTCTGGTTGCTGTGTAGACACTAGATCTCTCATACCCTAAAGGGGAGAGAGAACGATAGGACCAAGTTAGTGTCCTCGTTCATCAAGCACCATTCAGGAGAAAGATGTGGTGTCACTGCAACATAGGAGCACTGTGAGGCTCTACGGCAGGATAAGTCATCCCTCGTGACCTGTACCCTCCGATCTCTGATGTGGTCACTCCGTTTCCTTGTGGTACAGAGAATGTAAGTGCCCAGAGACTTGTGGTTGTTGGAAAGGCAAAATCCTTCTGATATATAAATGAGTACCTTGTGCACTTGATTGCACCAGTCTGGCCCTGGCAGTAAAATGAAACTGAATTTCTGAAGCTAGAGGGCTCAAGCCGAGACCCTGGCTGATACTAGGAGGCCCATGTGAGGACTTGGGTACAGGTCCCTGTGTCCTACTGCCATGCCTATTGCAACACAGACGGCTCTACAACTTATCCCGTGTTCTGTGCAACAGGCATGATGTTACTCTTATAGTCCGTAGACCTTTAGCCAAAATGCACGATGAATATTATAAACATCTAATCTTTGGGTGACTAGAATGCCAGGTAGGAGAACAGGGCATGGAGTGTGCCTCCCCGCATCTAATCAGAATATGTTGTACCTGTACTAGTTTCACCTCAGTATTTGAAAGGAAAACACTAATGTCATTGGAAAATGCCTTGCCGGGCTAAGGACTCTACTATACTTTACCTGATTCACTTGGTTCTGAAGAGATGTTAGGAGGCCTTCTCGTTGTTCATCTTGCCCCTTAAGGCAGGTAAGGACCAGCGAGAGGAACGGCTGCTGACTCAGAAGAGACATACTACATGGGAAGTAACAAGAGCAGATCTAGTTAGAAAGAATGGATTACTACGTTATTTCCTGCCCTCGGGTTACTGGCTCTTATTTATTTCACAATTAGAAAATGGAAGGTAGTAGTCAATAGCCAAAGACTACTTGAAGAGTTAAATCATATCTCCACTAATAAGATTAAAAGCCATTGGAATGCTCCTAAATCATTTAATATGCTCTCTTGAAGTCTTTCCTCAAACAGGCATAAATTCATACTGCAGATGAATGTGTAGAGCAAGTGAGCAAGGAGAGGAGAATTTGCATTTTCCATCAGTCAGATACATTTAAAGACATACATCCAAAGGAGTACCACTGCATACACAGAAAAAATAAAAATAAAAATTTTCTCTCAGGAAAAAACTCTTATTTCAGGGTGTAGGACATGGAACTATACAGTTAGTGCGAAGATTAGCTCCTACATCTGCCGACTCCAAGAACATTGTGACCTCTAGTGACCTCCAGTGACCTCCAGTGACGCGTTCCGCCACATCTCACAGCCTCCACCAATAAATTGGCAAGGAGATTAAGACACTTAGTAGAAATCCTATTTTAAACTAGCATTCCCTCTCCCCCCCCACAATTATTAAAGAACAACTAACAAATCATATTGATAAGACTTACTGCTACACTGGAAAAAAGTTTTTTCTTAACATGAGATCAAGGCCAGAATATTCCAATCTGCTTCATTTTACATGAGCAGAAGTGAGAGAGAGCGACTTGGGAAGAGCCTTTGGAATGGAACTTTGTAACACCATCTACTGTCCTCTCCAGGGCAAATGAAGCAATGCACACACTAGCAAATAACTTAAATTGAGTCATCTGGTGGATTCATTGATGCTGGCAAAGATGAGCCAACAATCAGGTCACCAACAAAATACATGCAAAGCTATGTCTCTACCAAAAGGAAAGTTTCATTAAAGAGTACAGGTTCAGAGGCCACACCTCCTGGGTTTAAACACCAGCCTTGTAACTCCTTAGCTGTGTGTCCTCAAGAAACGTACTTAACCTGTTAGTGCATCAGTTCCTTTATCTGTGAAAAGGGTATAATGAGAGCAACCACCACACATGATTACGGGGAGACTTTAAAAGTTCAAGTATTACGAAATGAATTGTATATAGGGCTTGGCATTTCGTAAGAGCTCAATAAATTGCAGCTACTAAAATACTATTAATAGGGGGCAAGAAACCTGTATGGGCAGAATGTTTGAATAGAAGAAATTGTCATTATTTCTCTTCCCTCTTGTGGCACTAAATCATGACGTTTTCATCTTTGAGTGTCGTTTTGCTTTTCCTCAATAGCCCAGCCATTGTCAAGTGTAATTAATTATTTGCTATCTTCTCTAGGGCATAAAATAAGTTAAGAAGACATTAAACTTGGTGGCTTATGTTTTCATATTTAGTCTCAAAAACAAACCTTAAAATACTAAAAATAATAACTGTTTCAGAGTCCAACAAGACAGAATTATAAAAAGTTCTATCTATTTTAAACATTAATACCTAAGCAATTAAGAAAAAAAAAGTAATGAAAAGCAGAAAGTAGAGACCAAATGGATATGCAGACCTGCTTCAGTAGCTATGAACAGGGCTGAGAAGTCGGTATTTTTAACAGTTCAGCAGTGATTTGGGTCTGGGGGCAAACTGAGAACCAGTGTCTTAAATATCACAGCCTCTAGGAACATTTTAGGAACAGCGCCTTGCCTTACAAAGTATTTTCAATTCCATTTAAGAACAAAATCTGAGGGCCCTTGGGGATACAGCGACCATGTACATTTACAGAAGAAGGTCAGGTTTTCTCAGTCGTTCTTTAGAATCTTATACGAGACACACCTTCCGGCCATACCTTTTCTGTTTCTGTCTGTCTCTTTCCTTCTTGGAAGAAGAACCCAGGTGCTGCCCCTTCTCCAGTTCCTCCCCAGCAGCCTTCAGCACACGCCCTTGCACAGAGGTCGGCAGCCGGGCAATGAGGGGGGCCACCAGCCATACACCCCTGCGTTCAGAGGAACTAAAATCAGAAACAGGTGTTACACCCAGGGAGGCATCCTTCCGCTCGACTCCCACAATTGTAACAGAAATGTCAATGTGAAATTTTTATGCACAAGACACAGTGATTATTATTACAACTTCCCTTTTATTCCTGTATTATCTTCCCTCTTGCCAAATACTGGGTGTGTGCACACGCTTTGCACTCACGCTTACAGAAGGCAATGAAAGATGTAGTTCTGGGAAGATATTTTAACTAAACTTAAAAAAAAAAATCTATTAAAGTGCTTTTCAAGGAAAAAAGCTCTCTGATTAGTAACCGTCCTTTTGTCCCACAAGGAATATACATTTCTGCCGTGGTTAAGACATGACATGTCCTATGTGTAAGCACACAAATAATCAATTACTAAAGTCTTAGAATTCACAGGTTACACCAAAATGACGATATATTAAGTTAATCTGCCTTTCATGCTTATCAGTTGTGCAAAATGGACAATGAATGATAAACAAGACAGAAAAAAGCATTTCCTATATGATCAATACCACAGAACAGTGGACTCAGAAATTAATCCACCCTGAATGCCATCTGTGATTCCCAGGAGTCTAGGCCTGATTTAGAACACTAAGGTATCATCTACCCCTCAGAATTACCTTTTAGCATATTATTAAATAATGATCACTGACGCAATTATTTTCTTTACATTCCTGCAGCTTGATTTAAAAAAATAATGGCATTCGGCAAATACAATGCACTGTTATGTGTAAAAAAATTAATGACAGCCTAAGAAAAACAGAAAAGCAAACCTTAGAAATGTCTTTATTCCATTTTGCCGCGTGCCACTTGTATCTGCGCTTCCGATCCCGTTCGGGTTGAAGAGGCCCGAACCAGGATTCGAAGAGTTACTGTTCAAGTCGGCAGACTGCTGGAATACCTCTATGGTGGCCTTGGCAATGTTGTCCAGTAAGTTGTTCATTTCGGCCACCGATCCGGAGCCCTAGAATCAGACGTAAGAAAGCGAGCACATGTATGCTTTACTTTATCCTCAAACATCAACATAGTTTTGCTTTTCATAATATTTCCTGCACATGCTTGTAAATACAGGCATCCAGTGGATACTCACTGGATCCTTCAGGCACTGTTTAATCATTAACTGAAGTTCTAGCCAAGACTGCCTCAGGGTCCACTGCTCAAGATTCTGGGGGGAAAACAGGAAAAATTAAGGTATTAGGAATAGTAAACATGTCATAAATATAACAATTCCTTGCAATAGTCCCTCTCTCTCAAAAAAAAAAGAGGAAAATAATCATATACAATAAAGAGACCTCCAGGTATTCCCTGATTTTTAGAAGTTCATGTTCCACCACTTCATTTTCATCAAAGACATTAGTATCTGTTTTCTCTAACTGAAAGAAATCTGAAGAGGATTTTTGCTTTTATAAAAAAAAAGAAAGAAAGAAAGAAAGAAAGAAAAAAAGCCATGAAGTGCAAATAGTGTTCATGACTGGCTGGGCAGCGCGAGAGGACATTTTAATCTCAGGTAGCAAGAGTCCCTGCCACCAGCTCCTTTCTGTGAAACACAGTCAGCATCTCCACATCAAGCCCTGGGAGCTGTGAACCCCGGGAGATGTGTCCCTGAGCATCTGTGCTTCACAGCGCTCTGTTAGCAATCGTTAGCAAGCTACCGGTATGTCTCCCATAATCAGAAGAGCCTAACAGAATTCGTAGGAGTGCTAGACTTAACTAGAGGTAATGAAGCATCGTAATCGTGAATGAAATCAAGACATAGTGTGTGCATTAAATTTTGGGTTTAGGGGAAGCCGGGATGGCTCAGTGGGTTAGGCGCTCACTTTGCAGCCCCAGGGACCGAGGATCGAATCCTGGTCTCGGCCCGTGTGGACCCATATGCTGAACTGGGGAGTGCCCCCAGTTCAGTTCTCACCGGGGCGAGACCCCGGCCCAGTTCCTGCCCTGTGCAGCCCCGCTCCCACCTGTGGAATCAAACTATGTGGAAAAACCAATGATGTGCAACTATGGAACTGTTCTGGGCCCTCCCCCTTCTCTCTGTCTCTGACTCTGTATCTCTCTCTCTGTCAAAAACAATAAATAAATCTAAAAAAAAAAAAAAATTGGGGGGGGTTTGGGGATGCTCAAAAGTTTTTCCATATAAATGAATGCTAAATGTATTTTTCGCTTTACAAAAGGTTTGGCTTGCACAAGGGTTCATAGGAACACTCTTATTTTGGATAGTGGAGGAACTTGTCTATGAATCCCAATAAGTCTTTACACATAGTCACTGTAGACACAGATAAATTGCAGCTTTAAAACAGTGTGTCTCATTCACTCAACAACACACTGGAAATAAATAAGATAAGCATTTCTTCTGCCAAAATCTGTGCATGTATCCTAAATGATTTCAATATTTTCTGAATAAGATATTTAAGATAGTCCCTCCACAAAGCTTCTTTTTCCTGTAAATACAGTACTGGCTTAACATATCAATAGTTCCATAATGACTGTATACATTTGCAGTACCTACATCTACCCAGAAAGAAAGTGTGGCACGCAATAAGACAGGAAAAAAAAAAAATAAATGGGGAAAATAAAACTCAGAATTCACTGAATTCATGAAAAAGAATTAGTTAGCCATGACTAAAAGAGGCAGTCACTTTTGTTAGAATTACAAAGAACGTGTCAAATGACAAAAACACAATCTTCAAGTGATTCTCACTCACCTGAAGGATGCGTTTAATGTGCTGTCTTTGCAGGTTGTCCCCCTCAGTGCATTCTTTAATGCCGTGAGGATAACAGATAAGCTGCAGTAATTTCTGTGCTTGCATATTTGAAAGCACAGGGTCCAAGATAAGTTCTTTGTCTGTGCATAATCTTTCAGGTTCTTTCAAGCAATGTTCTCCTACCCATTCCTAAAAATAATACAGCAGTTAGACTGGCAGGCATAGACATTCTATATGCATGTGGAATATGTAGTAAGTTCATGGCACACAGTGGAACATAAGGCAGACAGAAATCTTCTAATAAAACATTACATGAAAAAAGTAAGTGGCAAAGGTTTTAAAACACAAAATTTCTAGTATTTTGACTTCTTGAAAATACAAAAGGAAACCTTGGTTAAAGAAAATGTTAAAAGCAAATACGCAGGGAAGCTGGGATGGCTCAGTGGGTTAAGCCCCAGGGACCGAGGATCGAATCCCGGCCCCGGTCTGTGTGAACCGATATGCTGAACTGGGGAGTGCCCCCAGTATGGTTCTCACCGGGGCCCAGTTCCTGCCCTGTGCAGCCCCACTTCCACATGTGGAATGAAACTATGTGGAAAAACAAATGATGTGCTACTATAGAGACTATTCTGGGCCCTCCCCCTTCTCTCTGTCTTTGTATCTCTCTCTTTCTGTCAAAAAAAACAATAAAAATAAATCTTTAAAAAAATTAAAAAATTAAAAAAAGCAAATATGCAAAAAAAAGAAAAGAAAGTAAAGAAAATATTAATATGTGTTTTCAATTGGAAAATGAATCCTTGCTCTACAGGCACTGTTTCGTCATCAGGGTTTTGTTTTGTTTTTTCAACTTGCTAATATAACAGCAATGATTCTATATTCTAGGTCTTTATCATTTTTATAGACTGCATTATACTATAGGCTACTGATTAGAACATAGTATAACATTCAGAAAACTGTCTTCCTTGGTGATATTATAAATCTCTGTGTACATCTTTTCTCTGAACAAGTATTTTCTTAGGATAATTTCATTGAGGTACAAGTGCTGGGTCAAGGATGATGGAAAAAACGTAAGGCTGTTAATGCATACGGCGAATAGACCCCTGGAGAGTGTCTACCAATTTAAACTCTTATCACCTTTTCTTCATCATTTTTTCAAAGGAAAACTCTAATACTAAATGAGGTGAGAAACCATCAGCTGTGCTAGATGGAGCCCCATTTGAACCCAGCTCTGCTTCAGATGAAACCTGTTTCTTAAACACCCCAGTGACTCAGTGATGAGTGTCCATTACAATGACCTGGGGAGCTTGTTAAAATTCCGAAGCCCTGGGGGAAGCTGGGATGGCTCAGTCGGTTAAGCACTTACTTTGCAGCCCCAGAGCCCAAGGATCGAATCCTGGTCCCGGCCCATGCGGACCCACATGCTGAACTGGGGTGTGCCCCCAGTTCAGTTCTTGCCGGGGCCTATGTGGGAGGCTCCTGGCCCAGTTCCTGCCCTGCACAGCCCCACGCCAACCTTTGAAGTGTAACTATATGGAAAACTAATGCTGTCAACTATGGAGACTGCTCTGGGCCCTCCCCATTTCTGTCTCTGTCTCTGTCTGTCAAAAAACAATACAAATAAATCTTAAAAAAAAAAAAAAAATTCCAAAGCCCAGGCTGCACGTCAGATCAATTAAGTCAATCTAGGGTAGTGGGACTCAGGTATCAGTCATCTTTTAAGGTATCAATCAACTTTTTTTTTAAATCCCTAGGTGATTCCAATGTGGATTCACAGTTGTGAACCAAAGCATAACTAGATACCCTCTCAACACCTCTAACTAGTGAGCTAACTTTAACCATGATTTCAATACTCCTTATAAAAATATGACCTGTTCAACATTATGTCTATAGAAAAGTAAAAAGAGTATATGGTGGCACACTATGTTTTTGTTTGTTTGTTTGTTTTAACTATAAAAAAAGAAGAAAACAAATTTTTTTTAAATGGGGACGTTAAGCCAGAAAATAATGAACTGATCGCTTAGGGCTAGGGAGAGACAGAGGGCAGAAAGGATAAGGAAGAGAAGACACATCTCTGAGTACACATATTTTTTTCATAGTTGACTTTGAGGAAGTATGCTATTCTAAAGACAGAGCTGGGGGAAAAAAGATATCTGAACTGAACGCAAGCAGAAATGAATGAAATCAGTTCTATGTCAAATGAATAACATCCATAGCAAAGGAAAAAGTTCAAATAACCTTTATAACCTAATACTGTAAACACTTAGGCAAGAAAAAAACGAGAGAGATCTCCAACCCCTTTTAGTGGGCTGGTTTTCCCTAGTGGTATAGGGGCAGTTCTGAAACCATCACAGGTACTCTGAAAAATTAAGCAAATTGAGTAAGTAGGTTGATGTTATTGGGAGTCAGGGTTCTTACTGCTGAAGAAGGGGATATTATTAAGGAAGGGGGTCATGGAAATAATTTGGTGGGTGTTGGATTGGAATTGGAGGTGTCCGTATAAACTCATGAGTCACACACGCGTACTTATGTATACAGATTTTTCCATTTCCTTAGCTCTCTCCGCTGAAAACGCCTAGAAGCAATCAGCACACATAGGTGCCTTGATTTAGGTTTATAAATATCATCCTCTACTAAATAGAATGAGGGTTCCTTGGAGGAATGAATAATTCTAGGTTTGAGGCAGGAAAAGTACAAAAGAAGCCAGAAATTAAAAAATAATATTAAACGGAAAGATAAATATGTGTTAAAATAACACAATAGCCAGCATGAAGTTTCCCAATGGGAAAATCTGGGATGTGAACATGAAAATAGCTAAGAACAGTATATTATAATCCATCTGGAAAATAAATAAACATAAATAAGGGGAAAATAAGTAAGGATAGGCTCTTCCTTAGGTAAGAACACAAACTGATAACTATAGAGGGAGTGGAGGAATCTGGGGGAAAATAAAGATTCACTATTTTGCAACCATCGTAATGAAGACTGGTTTGAACAAGAATAAAAAACAGATACTATATGCGAGGTGAGAGAGTGTTATGAGGAGCAGAGTATTTGCATTGTTTTAAAGTATCTTCCCAAAGACCACTTATTAATTGCAAGGGAAAACATGATAATTATATAGTAGAGAAATCCTGAAACCATACAGTGGAGACATCTTGATCAAAATTAACATCACCAACAAGGTGCAAATGCAGATCACGTGCCTTCAGGTGGAATTAACTGAGAAGAACACAACATTACTTCTGTAGTATCTTAGCCAGGAATGCATGATCTGAGGCTAATCTACAGGAAACTTTGGACAAACCCAACATCATTGGGACCATTGACAAAATTGGAATGTGTGCTACAGGTGAGAAAAAATTACAGTACCAATGCTAAATTTCCTGATTTTTGATAACTGCATTTTGGTTATATTTAAAATAAAAGCTGAAGTTTTAAAAAGTACAAAGAACAATAATGTATAATACCTACTCTCAAATGGCTCAAACTATATTTAATTAACATTTACACAAATAGAATTATAAAGCAAATGTGGCAAAATGTAAAAAAATAATGAATCTAAAGGATATACTAGCATTCTTTACGATTATTGCAACTTTTCAGCAAATTTCAAATTGCTTCAAAATAAAATTAGCAGAGGAAAAAGGGCCACCTATGTTCAAATTTCATACAATAGTGATAATCTCTTTCCAAAGGAATAATTGCCTATTAAAAGTTAAAGGCCAATTAAATCTGAAGAATACCTGTTGACAGATGGTCCTCAGGACATATCTAGCATATTCTCTTAAATTGGCAGTTTCTATAGAAATGCTCTTCCCACAGGGTTTTGAATTTTGTGAGGCCGGCCAGATGTCATCAGGATTTCCGTCACGTAGTAAACCCCTCATGGTGAAGTCATCATTTTTTAGAGAGCTGACACTGTTAGTGCCAATTTTGGCATCTCCTAAATAACAGAACCACAAAAAGCAAAATCATACAAGTTGAAAATATTGCCAAGTAGTTGAGAAGCAAATAAAGCACACTTTCAGGGATTCAAAGTACATGACTGGTTATCGTGATCGCATGGCCATGTTCAGCAATAGAGAAAACGGATCAAGAGAGAACCCAGAGAAGTTTCACCAGACATGGGGAAAAAAGCAAGTTCAAGACTCAATCGTTTTTTGTTTGTTTTTTGCTTTACAGAATTAACATGCTTTCACCAAACTTACAAAGGCCATTATGAATCACACATAATAATCACATAATATTGATTTCACCAATATTTCAAGCATGAATGTATTCAAATTCATTTGACTTCTAGACAAGGAAAAAGTGGGTTACTCACCTTTATAGATGTCCCTTTTCCATTTCTTCTCTTACAATGACTTATTTTTCTATCCATAGGTCAAGAGAAAAGTTTTGCCTTAGCCCACCTTACTATCAACTTCTTGACAAGAGAGATTTATTTCCCTGGGAATGGAAAAGGGCAATGCATACTAAGGAGGCCCCAGACAATAGGGCATTCATTGAATAACCCATGCTTTTCACTTTCCTCTTCGTAAACATCCAAATTAGAAAATTTCACCTGATCAATCTCTGACACACTCAAGTAAAATGAAGCTAAAGAAAGGGATTTCCTTATAACAAAGATCTCAGTTTTTTCCCCCCAGAAACTGAACAGAATTGTTGAGGATCAAGAAATAAGAAAACTTCTCTAGCTGTGAAAGACAAATTAGTCAGATTTTAAAGGTGAAGGAATGAAATAATTTGGTATTAAAGACTAACAAATGACCAGAGCCTGTTCACCCACACAGGACCATAAGCCTTGAGTGAGAAAATTTTCTAGAACCAACAAATGAGTTTAGAGAAGCCCTTACCGCTCCAATGTGCGCAAAACCGAGCCCCGATCAATGCAAAAAAGCCTTTTAAAACCCACAGGTCAACCAAGAAAAAGTTTTGATTCTGCTGAAAATTCTTAAGAAATCAGAATGATGTACTGAATATTAAAATCATTAACAGGAAGAGAGGTACATAAACAGTACGTTTCAATTCATCAATATCTTACTATATATATCACCATATACTTCTCATTAAAACACACATACATAAAGTACCAATTTCACTTTACCCACAGGAGTTTGTTTAACTCAACAGGGTTCTTCGAGAGCTGAAAGACCAAATTCAACAACTATCAAAGTTTAGCATGCTTCCCCCAACCTTGGTAATATAAACAACTATGGTTAAACTAGTATAGAAATTAGAAACCAAAAGTCTTATCTCCTTGAATCAAAATAGATCCTGGTGGAGAGAACATTGTTTAGGATATGGTGAGGTAGATAAATTAAGACTTCTACAAAAAACAAAAACATCTGCTAGTTCCAGACTAGGAGAGCCTCGGTCAGTTAAGATATTAGGATGATAGAGGTCTTGGAGGCTACGCCAGACCTTCTTCAACCATAAACAACAGAACAAATCAATGTTCAGTGACGGCCTGGTCCCAGGCTCCACTGATGTTCAACTGGCCTGACCTTGACTTCTCAGACCCAAAGAACCCGCCACACTTAGAAAGTTGAATGATCTACCAAGAACTGAGGCCAATTACAAAGATCAAAGAGGGGGAAGCCAGGATGGCTCAGTGGGTTAGGTGCTTACTTTACAGCCCCGGGGACCGAGGATCAAATCCCGGCCCCGGCCTGTGTGGACCCATGTGCTGAACTGGGGAGTGCCCCAGTTCAGTTCTCACTGGGGTGAGACCCCGGGGCCCAGTTCCTGCCCTGTGTAGCCCCGCGCACCTGTGGAATGAAACTATGTGGAAAAACCAATGATGTGCAACTATGGAGACTGTTCTGGGCCCTCCCCCTTCTCTCTGTCTCTGTATCTCTCTCTCTCTCTCTCTCTCTGTCAAAAACAATAAAAATAAATCTTTAAAATAAAGGTCAAAGAGAAGCAATCAAAGAAAAATGAACTGGTAATTATGCACAGATATAAAAATAGGGTTACCTGGCCATCTAAAAAGGCTGGCCAATTTTACTTGGGATAGCACCATTCTTCCACATCAAAAAGACAATGTCAAAATTGCACTTATCTTGGTTTCCACCATTAAAATGCCTATCACTTATGCAGTCATACTTCCAACATTAGTTTATTGAAAACCTAATTATTTTCTCTGATGGACATTAGAGATACCACTGTAAAAAAGAAAGTCTCTGACTTCATGATCTCTATGTTTGTTTATTAAGTAGAAGTGACCAGCCACCTTTCTTTTCAAACATCATCAGAGTAGAGCAATTTTACTTAGTGAAATGACCATTTAATTTTGGCAGTATAAAACTGTAAGCTCCTAAGCTCAGAGGAAGTCTATAGCCCTCTATGCAGCCTTATCTTTCCTTTTTTAACTACAAAATTCATAAGCATTTAATAGTAACATTGCATGCATATATATATGTATATTTGTTTCTGTTGTGGGTGTATGCATACATAAAATAAGACTGTCCGGAAAGTACCCAGCCATGTAAGTTCTCGTTATATTGAAAATGGCTGGATTTTTTCTTGACAGCCTTCATATATATGTAGATAAACTTTAAATGTGTTTTATGTCAATCTTCTTTTTCTTCCTGTCATCATCAATTAACATTTCTCAAGTAGGAATATCAAGAGACAGGGTACAATCTCAAACACGTTTTTTACGACTTATTTAAAATCATTTGTACCCATGTGGTAATTTCTGTTCTAATCAAAGAGGGTTCCTTTGGAGCATAATTTTTGTTTAGCCAAGGCCAAAAAAGAGTCCTGAAAATTGGAATTAGGGTGAATTAAAGGTTTCCCAATCATTCAAATCCTAACTATCCAAAGATTAAAATGTCTAAGGAATTGCACTGGAATTAAACAAAAAAGGCTGTACCACTATTCCAGGAGAATACGAACCAAGAAGGATATCAAAAACATCTTGGGGGAAGCCAGGATAGCTCAGTGGGTTAAGCACTCACTTTGCAGCGCGGGGGACCGGGGATTGAATCCCGGCCCCAGCCCCAGCCCGTGAGGAACCATATGCTGAACTGGGAGCTCCCCCAGTTCAGTTCTCTCTCTGTCTCTGTCTCTATATCTCTCTCTCTCTCTGTCAAAAATAAAATAAATAAATAAATAAAATAGATATTAAAACAAACAACAAAAAAAAACATCTTGGATATTATAAATTTTAAAAAATTATACCTAATACTGATTTATCAATAATACCCCTATCACTGGAATTATCACCTGATTCATGAAAAAAACTGAAGTCCAAGGACATTAACTTGTTCAGGGTCAAAATGGAAGCAGAAACACTAAGATAAAACCGGGTTTTATGGTGATTGAATCAAGAAATTTATAATTTTGGTTAGATCACATAGTTATCTGTGTCTTTCACAAAGTGAGACTTATGCCAACAAATGAAGGCAAAGCAACCCAGTGGGTCTGAGACCTATATTATATCAGAACCACAAGACCTGAAGTTAAAATGCCACCAAAATATGTGTATTTAAATCCCACCCCCCACCCCCACACCACCTGAGTTGTAGGTAAGGGGTAGACTCCTCAGAGTCTAAATGAACTCAGACTTGCCAACTAATTTTTCCAGAACAAACTGATGACGATGATGATGATATGTTGATGATGATGATAACCAAAAAAACCATGTTTCTAAGAATACTAAGTACAGTTAAACTTGAATACAAATTATGGTGCCTCCATTTCTGATGATTAACCAAGTTCAGTGCCAGGATGGTCTTACCAAGCATCATAATTGCTTTTAAAACAGCAAACACAGCCCCCACTTCGATGCTGTTGTGAGCAGCAGCTAGGAGGTGTCTATCACAAGATGATCTTATTCCAGGGAAGGGTTTGCCTATGAGAACAACAACAAACCTTGAATCAGCTCATCACCGTCATTAAGTCTTTTGTAACCACCAACAGTTAGCAGGGCCTGCTGTTAGACTGGGTGCTTACTTGCCATTAGCTAGTTTTAACTGATGCTTCACGGATTCACTAAGACACACTGCTAGTATTCCTTACTTAACTTTTCCTTTTTAATTATTAAAACAGCGTCTTTGTTCCTTAGAGATGTGCCAAGAATAGTAGGATTTTCATCCACTTCTGCTATGTCACACTCCACATCTCTCCCTCCCTCCCTCCCTCCCTCTCTCTCACTCTCTCTCTCCCCCTCCCTCCCCTCTACAGGAAAATGATCTTTAGGAATGGAACTTCCCTAACACCCCTGGATTTCTTACCCAATTCTTTTTCCCTTAGTAAAAGAATATATGACTCACCATTGCCCTAAGCTGCTAACCATCTCATGCATAGTATGTCAGAGGATCCCACCACCCACTAGCATGGCCTGGCCTCAGAGCTCAAGTATTTTTATGGTCTATTAACTCTGGATTTGGGTTTCTCAATACATCCTGATATTCGTAAATGAAAGGTGCTGACAGCCCTCTGACCGGTGTTACTGTACTCCTTCCTCACCCCGCAGCGAGCCCACCAAAACCAGGAAGGAAGTTACAGAATGGACGCCTTTCTGTGGCCCTTTTAGAACCCACAGTCCCGAGTGATCAAAGCAGAATCAGAGTGCGTGGCGGTCAGCTCACCGGTGGCTTGAGGTAACAAGCAGGCCTGGGGAGCGTGGAAGAGATGGAGCAGGAGCCGGCAGGTCATTCTCGCCCCAGGCTCAGCGTCCGCATCTCCGCAAGCTGGGAAAGGAGGGTGGGGAGAGCAAGCTTGGCAACACGCTCCAGCCCACGTCTGCGGGGCTCCTAGGCGGCTGCGTTTTCAGGAATTATTTAGGGACACGGCTCCTTATAGGTGAAAAAGGTGCCAGCTATTCTTTTCTGAGAAACCCAAGCGCTAGTGGGTCCTCAAGAACAGGTACTGAAATGGTCGTCTCCAAGCTGGTCCATGGGGATCCACACTACTTTGTATAGAACAGCATTTACAAGGCTGCCATCTTGACCTGCACGCCACACCGCCACCTAATGCGTGTCCCTGTAAGTACTGCCCCTGTGGCCTATTAGTTAGAAGCCACCCCACCAAGACAACACATAAGGGAGGCCGCTCCCGGATGGCGCCTTACCTGCTGCGAGGAGAGAGGGAAGGGCAACGTGCTGTACGACGTCCTCCAGGGAAAAACACTGTCGTGCTATCAGAATAGCAATGAAAGTAGCTAATGAATCATGGAATGAAAGGTCACTCACCTTCAAGAAAAACATTGACATGTTTTAATACCTAACACCCTCTGAAGTCAGAGCTAAGACTACTATCTAAGAGAACGTAGGCAACGCCAATAAGATCTCAAATCCCAAGGCGAGGCAATGGAGCGACATGGTGACTTAGGGTGATTACAGTCCTCTAGGCCCGTCGCTACTTTTGTAAGACAGGGGAGGAGGCTGACCCACATCACTGTGCTGTAAGAAGACACGGAACTTTATCCTGAACACACGCAATTGAAAGAGTCACGAAAAAGCAAAGCCAAGAAATTTCTAGATGGTGTAAACAGAAATAAAACATTTCTTCTTTGCAAAATTCAGTATGATCTGTCCTTTGAGGGTAAACCATGAGGAAGCCAAGAAAAATAAGCCTCGGTAATCCTTTGCAGTGCTTTGTGTGCCTTTAATATAATTAAATTAGGTTTCAGAACAACCCTGAAATTTTACAATCAACAGCCTACATTTAAGAAAGAGAGAAACAAGGAGGAAAGTTAATTCATTCATAGTGAAACCTCTATCTTTATAGCTCCCATAAGACTTTGGGACAAAATAATAATTAAAAAACAGCTGTAGGAGTGGCCTTCATATTAACTTGCAGTTTGTATCTGTGACACATAGGTAGCAATCTAAAAGATCACCTGATTTAGTGGCACAAGGCGATAAGGCTCATACTACTATTAATTCCAATTTTATAGATGAGGGAACAAAGCAGAGGTAAAGTATAAGAAAAACAACCCAGAGCTTAAGGAATGCTGTTGAAAATAAAAGTCTGGGTCTTTTCTGTCTGGAAAAGCAGGCCACACAAAGGGTTTTTATATATCTAAAATCTTAGGTGTTTCTACAATGGAGTATGGTTATCCACTCAGTTATGAGATAGGAGGGCTGGGAAGTAAAACCTTCAACTGGGAGACAGTTTCTAAAATGTCTAAAATCCATGATGTATGTATACACACATACATATACATACATACATGCATACACACAACATAGATTTCTATAAGGAGTGATAGGTCAAAGCAGATAAAGCATCCAGATAGATTTTTAAGAAATTCATGTAACATAGATGAAATATGACATTCAAGGAAATCAGTGACATATCACAGCTGTTATCTCTTCATCACTTCCAAACATAATCATCACTAAGAAAGAATGAACACCCCGTTGAATCTCAGCCTGCACATTCTTAGGCAATACAACAGGACCTATGTTCTCAGAGTGTGCCTTAGAAAAACAAAGTGGTTCTCTTCAGAACATAGACTGCTTTATTCTTTAGGTAAAGTGTGCCCTGTGCCATGAGGAACCCACGCCACTTCACAAAACCTGCAAACAAACAGCTGTGACAAGACCACATATAAAACATCTCAGCTAACTAAGGAACTCTTGGCCTATCAGCTATAGATTAAGCTATTTCCTTTTTTTCATTTACTTGATCCTTAGCAATCTCACTCTGGTTTATTGCTTTTGGAGAAAGAAGAAAATATTTTACATTTCAGTCAAGGGTTGAGTTGATTAAAAAATTTTACTCACTAACTAAATATTTAAATGCCCCATTTAGTGTTTAAGTGAAAAAGAAAACTTACATCTACAGTGCAAAGTACATCATTGAACCCCCACACGTGATTTGAAGAACAACAAAGAGCCTTCAGAACTCCCAGCCACTCTGAACTAAGCACAGTGCAGCAAGCTGTCAACTCCGAGGAGAAATTGGCTATGTCGTTAATCCTAGAAAGAAGAAAAAGAACACAGGCAGTGGAAAATAGCAAAAGAGGGATATTTCACTCTGATCAAACAAGTCATTCATTTCTTATATTCAAGGATATAATAAATACGCACTTGTCAAATAACCTACTAGCGAATCTGAAGCAGAAAACAAAAGTAAATGGCTTCAAATGTTTTCTAATACATAGATTAGATATATTATAGATACTACAATAATACAAATAATATAATGTAAAATAAATATATATTAATTTATATAAGTATAAAGGGTCCAACAGAGCTAACGCCTTTACTTAAGTAGTATAGTGTGTTTGAGTGTGATATTGTTATGTTATAGAATTACATGCTTATGGTTTTATAATAATAATAAGGGGTGTTACTTCTGGTGGGCCCTATATAATGAATATATAATAATATATATAGTAAGTAAAAAAAATAATTATAATAAAAATAAATAACATAAATGTATGTTAATTCATATAATAAATATAAAGTATAAAAATAGAATTATAATATAATAAATATAATATAAAATATATATTAATTTATATAACATAATATAATGAATATATATAAATATATAATAAATAATATAATACAAATGTGCTGTTGAACAACAAAAAGTAATCAGTACGGATACCAATTACCGTGTTTTTAGTTCTGTGAACAAATCTAACCTATAAATTTACATTTTTATGGGCATCAAAATATTAAAGAAACTATGTGATTTAGGTAGGCCTAAATACACTGTTTGCAAAGTATAGGCTTTTATTTTTATGGTTTGGCTTTTGTCTCTCAGGTTAATGAAATCATAGTATAGAGCAGAGATAAATTCAGAAGGAAAGAATAAAAAAAAAAAAAAACAAACAAAAAAAACCACAAGGACAAACAAACATCCACATGTCAGCCTAGGCAGTTACTAAAGAAGTTAATGTCAAAGTAGCACGAAAGCAACAACTCTGCGGTTACCCATGAACTCTAGGGCACTCAGCTCACCTTCCAGGGTCCTGATGGCCCATGCAGACATTCATGAGTGTATTGCAGACAAAGCTGTAGCGATTGGCCGCATTGTCACTCAGGATCTTGCCCAGCATTGAGTAGTTGATGCTCCGGGCTGAAGGATTCTCGATGAAATCCATCATGAAGTCCGGATCCCACCGCAAGTTAGAATTTGCAGGCATCACATTATTATATATGGTCTGCTTAACTTTTGAACAGGCACTACTGAGGGTATAAGAAGAAGAGTTAAAAAAAAACAAAAAAAACACTAAAGTAACTAGAATGTACTTTCATTTAAGGACAGATTAAATGACAGCAACTACTATGTCTGCCCAGAGAAGATTCACATTGTGAGTTCTTGATTCCAACTGCTCTGGGCCCTCCCCCCCTTCTCTCTCTCACCTTCTTTCAAACAATAAAATAAAATTTTAAAAATTAAAAAAAAAAAGTTAGCTGCCAACTAGGTCACTCTCAAATTCTTAGCATGCTTTTTTGCAGGTATATATGGTATTAAGAAAACAGGTCAGGCCTTTCCCTTCTGAGATGGCATGTACCACGAAAAACAGACAGTCAAGAAAGCAACATGCAACTACAGGCCAAAATGACTTACCTTCAAATCTATTTTTTTTTGGTTTGTTGTAATTTTCTCATATTCTTTTTATTTTCCATTGTTACATTTACTGGGGTGACATTGGTTTGTAACAATTACATAGTTTCCAGGTGTGCAACTCTTGCATCATTTATTACCTCACGATGAGGAATGATCATTTTTTGATTAGAAAAATCACTTCTACTTCCTTGGACTGTTGGAAGGTCTAAACATCTTGATGGAAATAACCTGACCCACAGCAGTAGCTCGATCAGGGATAGATGTGATTAGTGCTCTATGTCCCACACATAGCCCTCTTATCAGACTCTGATAATCATGTTTCCTATCCAACCATTCAAATTGTTTCATTAGTCCATTAACAGAAGTCTCTCTGTATATCTAGCTTTTGTTCGACTGTTTTTCTTAATCCTCAACTACAATAATGTCTGACTTCAAGGTTTCTGAAGAGAGCTGAATCTGTCTTCCACATCTTTCACCGAGGGATTTTAGAACAGCCATGTCCAACCTGCAGACCAGGAAGGCTGTAAATGTGGCCCAACAACAATTCATAAAACACTGAGATTTGTTTTGCAACCTTTTTTTTTTTTAGCTCGTCAGCTATCGTTAGTGTTAGTGTATTGTATGTGTGACCTAAGACAGTTAACTTTTATTCCAATGCGGCCTAGGGAAGCCACGAAATTGGACAGTCCGCCTTAGTGTCACTTCCTGTGACGCCAATGCTGAGCCTAAGGGACCCGTCAGTTCATTCTGGTCTCCTAGGCCTCCATACATCTCATGTACAAGGCTGAACAAACTCATTTAACGTACTTGTTCTTCCCTGCAGGAGCAAAAGGCATAAAATAGGCTACAGGGGCTTTCTTGGGAAGTTTGCTGTTAAAAACCAGGCTGTTGCAAAATCCAATCATAAAGGCTCTCTAAAAACTGTGTTCTGAAACTGAAAGCTGTGAAGAAACAGCAGAATTCACAATTACATCACTTCTGTGGGAAGATGCTTTCTAAGACTCCCTCACGCATTCTGTAAGAAATTATTTTGAAACCTAATTTGCATACCTTCACTTTTTTTTTTTTCTCTATCAATACTGTTAAAAGGATCTTAATATTTTTGTATATAAGTATATCAAGTTTGTCCAACCTGTGGCCCAGGATGGCTTTGAATGTGGCCCAACACAAATTCAAAACTTTCTTAAAACATTATGAGATTTTTTAAAGCTCATCATCTATCATTAGTGTATTTTATGTGAGGCCCAAGACAACTCTTCTCTCAATGTGGCCCTGGGAAGCCAAAAGATTGAGCAGCCCTGGTATATATCTTATATGCAACAGGTTTTTCACAGTGCCTACTATAAGCCAGACTCTCTTTAACTTTTCTCTCATTTGCCCCAAGAATGTGCCAGTGTTTTTAAAACTGCAGCATTTACCCCGAGATAACTCACAGATTACAGTCCTAACCTTACCCCCGAAGTTTGCCATTATTAAATACTGATCATCATACACATTTCTGTTACATTAGGATTAGAGACAAGTTTGGTATAGAAGTAACTCCAAGAACAGTTTTTATATTGTATTTTCATACTGAAAACCAGTCAGATTTGCTTCAGCCTCAAATTTTGCATAATTTTATATAAAACTAAATGAATGCAGAAGTGAGGTGCACTTTTTTTTTTCTTTCTTTTCTAAATGGGAATAGGGTTAAGGTACATACAGCAGTGAAGAAAATTAAAAGAAGTTTCTGCTTTTATAAAACTTATACTCTAGGAATGAGGCAGACCATAAATAAATATGTAACATACCTGGGTAAGTGCTAAGGTTCAGAGAATGACAGAGAGCAGGGGAAGGAATGTGCTATTTAAATTTATTTATTTATTTTATTGTTTTTGACAGAGAGAGAGAGATACAGAGACAGAGAGAGAACTGAACTGGGGGAGTTCCCCAGTTCAGCATATGAATCCGCACGGGCCAGGGCCGGGATTCGATCCTCGGTCTCCGGAGCTACAAAGTGAGTGCCCAATCCACTGAGCCATCCCGGCTTCCCCATTAATGTTTCCTTTTTTTTAAGATTTATTTTATTGATTTTTGACAGAGAGAGAGAGACAGAGAGAAGGGGGAGGGCCCAGAGCAGTCTCCATAGTTGACATTAGTTTTCCATATAGTTTCACTCCACAGGTGGGCACAGGGCTGCGCAGGGCAGGAACTGGGCCAGAAGCCTCCCACATAGGTCCCGGCAAGAATTGAACTGGGGGCGCACCCCAGTTCAGCATGTGGGTCCGCACAGGCCGGGGCCGGGATTCGCTCCTCAATCCCCAGGGCTTCAAAGCAAGCGCTTAACCCGCTGAGCCATCCCAGCTTTCCCAAATGTGCTATTTAAAATGGGTGGCCAGTACCACATTGTAAGGGGTACAAGTGTCTAATCATCATGCTGTTTTATACACCTGATAATTAAAACAAAATAAAATGAGATAAAATAAGATTAAAATAAAATAAATAAAACGAAATAAAATAAGGTGACCAGGGAGGTAGAACTGTGAATAAATTGTGTAAAAGCAAGCATGCAAGTAACTGGGGAAAAAACGTAACAAGAAGGTGGTTACGGTGTCTGAACACCAATAAGGAGGTCTGCATGATTAGAATAAAAAGAACAGAGGGGAAGAGGTAGAAGACAAAATCGGATCCAAAAGATCCTAAAGGCTAGGGAAGGACTTTGATTTTATTCCGAGTACATGAGATGCCATTGGAAAACTTCAAGTTATTCTTGTTATAAAGGGAAGATTTTAGTAGATATGTCGCTATAATAATATGCTCAAGAGAGTCAAGGCGCAAGCAAGGAAACTAGTGGGAAGGACTCTCAATGATCTAACCAAGAGATGGCTCAATAGCAGTGACAGAGCAATGAAGGGTGGTCAGATTCTACACAGAGCTCACAAGATATACAAACTTTACAAACTCGGTATGAGCGAGCCAGAAAATATATAAACGGTCACGCTTTCCTTACCTCCTTCTTGATTCTAAAATTATTTTTCCAGTCATTACTTTCTCCTACAATTAATAATCTACATTTCCTCAAAATAACATTAAAGAGGTATGTAGTTTCCAGCACCTGTGCATCTCTGGGGGGAGCAAGTGATAAGATGAAGAAAATGACAGGGAGTCAAGATCACTGCTTCAAACAAGGATTGGGAGGGAAGCAAAGAGTCAAGGAAGTGAGAAAGTGTGCAAGGAGGGTGAACAGTGCTCCAAGTGAGGCAACAGCAAGAGTAAAATACAGAACAGTTTCTCTTAAGTTTATCTCAAAATTGCAATCATAGCTAAAAGCGTGCAAAGTCCTATGTAACAGGAGTATACAGCTACAATAAAAGGCAACTTAGTAAGAATTCTGACAGAATTATGATTAACTTTCACTATTAAAAAAGATAATATCGGTTGAGTCACTCACAAACAGGGACCTAATCCTACTCCCATTCTTTTGATTTTTTTCTACCCACCTGAAGAGGTCTCCAAATTTACTTCTGAGGTGGCTACATGACACGTAGAGATCATAGAGGTAGGCTAAGATGCATCGCTCAGGAGAAGAACATTCCGAGGGATTCACAACATGCTTTACCACTCCACACAACCTGAGGGAAAAAGCATGCGAAGGAATGAGATGCACAGATTGCTAGTATATATGTTACTGTTTGAATCATTTTAGTGAGAAAACAGCCATTTATTATTTGGGCAAGAAAAAATAGATACCAGAGTGTTAACACCAGTCATTACAGCAATAGTAATTAAGTAAAATATCCATTTTCTATTATGATATTGAAAGACTAGGTGTTTTTTTATTAAACTTCAGAAATGCCATTAATAAGAAGAAACAAAAGAAATTTCTCCATACAGAATGTACATATGGAAGAATCCATCAATTAAGCAATTAAGTATTCTAGCTGTGACAGGAAGAGCCAGGTTGATTTTTTTTTTTTAATATGAAGGCTTGGAAAAAGTCATCTGCAGTGGACAAAGAGGAGCTTAGTAGTCTTTGAGAGCTCATTATACTCAGGCCCCTGTAACCTCAGCCTCTAATGGGGATGATAGTAGTTAAATATTTAGACTAACTTCACTAGTGGTAGTAGAGAAAACCGTAGCCTACAATTCACATAAACCAAAAAACAGACCAAGAATCAAGGCAGTCACTTGTTCTAGATTATACCTTATCAAAGATAGCTTTAATTCATTTAAAAATGAATTTAGGGGAAGCCGGGATGGCTTAGCAGGTTAAGTGCTCACTCTGAAGCCCTGGAGACCGAGGCCTGAGTCCTGGTCTAGCTCTGTGCTGATCCATATCTGAGCTAGGGTGTGCTTCCCATGGAGGAGGCCCCCAGTTCAGTTCTTGCCCTCTACCCCCATTTGGTCCCTGGCTTGAGGGGTGTGCCTCCCCTGCGGAGGCCCCCAGTTCAGTTCCCACCCAACGGTGTGGAAAGAAACCATATTGAAAACTGATGATGTGCAACTATGGATACTGCTCTGGGCCCTCCTCCTTCTCTCTGTCCCTCTGTCTCTGTCAATAACAATACAGTAAATCTTTATATTTTTATTTATTTATTTATTTATTTTTATTTTTGACAGAGAGAGAGAGAGAGATACAGAGACAGAGACAGAGAGAGAACTGAACGGGGGGAGCTCCCAGCTCAGCACATGGTTCCGCACGGGCCGGGGCCGGGACTCGAGCCTCGGTCCCCGGCGCTGCAAAGTGAGCGCTCAACCCACTGAGCCATCCCGGCCTCCCCTAAATCTTTAAAACAATAAAAATGAATTTAAAGAAGTAAATCTCTACGATGAGAATGCATGCAAAGCTTATTTGGTACTGAATTCTCCAACTACAAACTGAAATTACATAAACAAAGAAAGCTGCCACGTATCCACAGTTCATAATAACCCATGATGCTAGGTAGCATGGATGGGTGGCAGAGAGTTATAATATAAATAATATAAATATATTGGTAGAAACTAGGGAGTGGGAAGTAAGGCAAGAAAGAAAAAAAGAAAGGAGGAAGGAATCGTGCTTTCTTAAAAATAACATTTTTCATGTTCATAACTCCTTTGCTAAGTGTTTTCTTGCAAAAAGTAGTCTTTTACTACATTGTATCTTTTTATTGAAATAAATGTCCGTACTATTTTTCTCTTAAAACTACTACACTATTTCATCACAAAGTATACATTCTAGGATGTGAAAAACGGTAATGATATGGATACCAACCCTTCGAACACCTGGGCGGTCTGATCAGGATTCAGGATCAGACAACTGTGGTAGCGCCTGAGAACAGCCACAATGCAGACACACAGCCCGGTTGTGTAACTTCCGGCCAGGCTAGAGGACTTCAGGAGCAGCTCGGCTTCTACCACACTCAGTTCATTTAGAAGCTACAGAGAGAGGAAAGGCCGAATGAACATGGAGGTGCCAAAACAAGTAAGAAAACACCGAGTCATTCCAATCCTCCTCAACCTCACCCCCTATCCTGCGCCAGGACCACATACATTTATAACTACAGTCTCAGAAAATATACCCCAAGGAATTAAACTGGTTTTTATTTTGAATCCTTTATCAATTTAAGAGCTTTCCTTCTATTTAGACACTGTGGTATATGTAGTCAGAAAGTACCCAAATACTAAAATAGTTATATTAACATTTTCTGGAGGCCCAGGTTTCCAGACAGGATCATTTCTGAAAAGAACATACCACCTCTCACTTTTTTCTCTCCATTTTTCTCTCTCTGATATTTAAAAAAATAAAACAGAAGTTATTTATCATGATTTTCTTGTTACTAACAAAGCTAACACCTCCAACAGAATAAGCAACAGAAACCAACTTTTATTTCTATTTACTAACAACATGAGATAATAAATGAGCTCAAATATATGTTTAAGAAATATAGCAGGACAGATCAAATTATAGGGCTTTATTTTTTTTTGCTTGTAACCTAAAACATACTATAGAATAAACAGCAAATAAGCTTTCACCCTTCCCTAAGCAAAATTACTAAAGACAAAAAAAAAAACCCAAAAATACCCTTAGAAAGCTCACATTTTTAAAAATGACTAGTACATATTTTAGCACCATATTATAATTATATAATTGAAAACCACGAACACAGTTGCAATGAAAATGCTAGCTGAGTACTATTGATTGAGAAGGTCTCAATTATTCAAAAATGGTAGCTCATTTTAAACTGTACAAGGCCCAGCAGGGTTTCCTTTCCTAAACACGCGAGAAGCAGCGTCTCTGTGATACCTGTATCGCAAAGTCAATGAGTCCGTTGATGTTCAGGGCTGGCTCCATGAGGTCAAAGATAAGCTGAATATGGTGAGCCAAAGGGAGGTGGTAGGACGTCCCTGACGCGAAGCTGGTGATCTGCTCCAGCACGTTGTTAGAGATCTGTGCAAACAAAACGAAAGAGAATTATAAGACCAACACTCCAAATATTTATCTACTTACTAAATCGTTTTCATTTTTTAAGTAAGAAATTTGAATTTCTATGTGATTCTATTTAGAAGAAAGTTAAAACGTATTTCTATAGAAACCAACAAACCATGTACAAATCAACTTTCTTACTACAAACTGTAATATGAAGAAATAAGCCAAGTTGTCATATAGATCTATACCTAACTATCCTAAATTACAAACATTAATTTTCAGGTAATAGCTATTTGATATCAATGAATTCATAAAATGAACATATTTGGTTTCATCTCAATTATATAGTATTTTATTTCAAACATCAGTACATTTCTCCCTAGAATAGCAATGTAGGACCATAATGTAATAATGTAAGTAAGTTTTGCATTAGGGATTATTTTATGTAGTGTTGATGAATTACCATGGGGTAAAAATATTTTCATGATAAAAATTAATTCTTCTGAGGAACGCAACCTCATGCTTAACACTGAACTACTCAACAGTTTGAGATGGCTTCAAATATGTTTAAGAAAACATGTTTAAATACCAACTAAGTCCCCAAACATACATTGCATCAAAGATTCTTAAGGAAATAGGAATATCTCAAATGCATCACAAAACAGCACTAAATGAGACTACCTGAGATGTCACTTGATGCTGATCAAAATATGAAAGGAGTTGAAGTTTTGTGAACACAGTCTCCAGTGTAGGAAATGCTTCCTGTTTGCTCTTCCTGGCTTTTTGTCCTTCATCTCCAGCTAAATAAACATACAGTAGATTCATTATTCTCCATTTAATGGAAGTTCCTGACTTTAAGGAGCTGGTTTTTACTGAAGTGTAATAACATACATATGAAAAAGCGCACAAACTACCAATTTCTACAAAATACATGTATGGATGTAACAAACCTCAAATCACACAATCACATACCAGAATCCCAGAAATTCACTCATTTCCCTTCAGTCACTTCTCACTCCCCCGCAGGTGACCAAGATCCTGACTTGAGGTAGAAAGGAATTAAAGTTCCTCCACATTCATGGGAAGTGCTACATTTATCAATCTAGCATACAAGAGTTTGAAGAAAATCCCAATAATTTTATTTTATTTTTAAAATAAACATTGCTATCCCAGAAGGACCCTTGTTTTCCTTAAGACTTTCAAGGATAAGATCCAAAAATAATTAGACACTGTTTGAAAATAAATCGCAATGTGTATATATATATACACACACAAAGACAGATCTAAAAACAAAAAGGAAAGACTGGATTATATGATATCTAAGGTCATTTCCAACATAATGAACCTAGGTAGTCAAAGACCACTTATATCTTATTGGAAAAGTTCAATTTCAAAAAACAAAGGTCACTTAACACACTCCTCTATTAAAGACACAAGAAAGATTTCACTGAACCCCAAAAGATTTTGCTAATGGCAAATGTAATGGTTTTAGAAAATAACATCAGAAGGATGTTTCTCTTTCTATTATGGTTTAAGGCCCTGCAAAACCCTGCCCCACACCCCAAAAAAACCTCAAGATGTTTTGCCCTAATTCCCTACAGCAAATACACCCTAATAAGAGAGTATATATTACAATTAAAAGGTTCTGAATAACATAACATACTAAACTGTGCTACCTTTATCAAATAACAACCACCATAACACAAAGAATAAGTTCATTAAACCTACTTGTTTTTTGATATGTATTCTCAAAATTACAAATTAACTGTAGTGCCTTCCATACGGCTGTTCACGTGTCATGAGCATGTTTAAGATAGACAAGTTTTGAATTTTTTACTTACTAACATGATTGACTCAAGGCTGAAAGTTCACATCAATAGTCTTGGGTATAATGTGCTTTAAAACTTAGCATAATTTTACACGTATAAGACGAACCCTGCCTTTCTAACTGAACATTAAGAAATCAGTACATGGGTTACTCTGTGTATAAGATAACCTCCGATTTTTTGTCTAACAATTTTAGACAAAAATATCGTCTTATACATGAAAAATATATAAATTAACATAATTATTTATTCCAAAAAGAAAAACAAAATACAAAAACCACAAAACCAAAAACCACAGACATAAGGAAGTTGATCCAGAATGAGAATTCACAAATGCATCTTTTTTGTTTGTTTAGCCTACCGGTAATTGCTTTTATTTACTTACATAAAGCCATTGACTTAAATCTCATCTTATAAAAAAGATGTTATTAATCCTTGGCATTTTCAAAATATTTACATTCAAAAATATATATAAAAAATTAATGGTGATTCTCAATGGAATACTTTAATGATATGTACATGAGTAACAATATCATCCTAATTCATAGATTTTCCTCCTCAGTCTTATGTTAATTTGCTCTCATCATATGCTATTATTTGTTTGTGGCTGAATTTTGGCTTTCCTTTTTCAAAAATCTTTAAATTCTAGAAGTTGTGGTGTTTTAGAGATTGTTACGATAAACTTCATTAATGTTTTCAAAAGACGAGCCATTGAAAAACCAAAGATGCCCGACTAGTCAAGGTAAATGTAAAATAAGGTTTGACCATGTTCAATGGGAAATATAAAAGTTTTAGATGATAAATTCCCCTAGGTAAGGTTGGGCTGATATGAAAACATTCTGAATGAGTTCCCCCAAAATCGCATTTTTTCAAGATTTACTTTATGGTTTTTTGACAGAGAGAGAGAGAGACAGAGAGAAGGGGGAGGGTCATCAGTTTTCAACATGGTTTCATTCCATACAGGTGGGCAGGGGCCATGCAGGGTGGGAATCGGGCCTGGGGCCTCCCACATGGGAGGCACGCCTCCTCGAGCTGGGGGCTGAAACAAGGGCCTCCCATATGGGAAGGTTGCCCCAGCAAGAACTGTGTGGAGGCCTCCACACCCAGTTCAGCATATGGGTTGTCACAGGTCAGGGCCAGGATTCGATCCTCAGTCCCCAGGGCTTCAAAGCAAGCGCTTAAGCCACTGAGCCATCCTGGCTTTACCTAAAATCATATCAAATATATGCCCACACAAGCTCTGTTTTCCTGGCTTACCAATCCTCATCTTTGCTGAGAAAAGTGGGCAAATTTCGACTAAACTGCAGTCTAATGAGCTAGCATCTGGTGAGCAAGGTAAGTTTTAAGTAGTGACAAACACACACCATGTATCAGAAGATAGCTCACTATACCCCAAAGTAACACATTTCTGGTTGAGGAATTTTATCTAAAATGAGGGAAAGACAAAATTCCCTTTGAAGATGCCTCTGCCCGGTGGTGTTTCTATTACTGATATTGCAAAAAGCAGGATGAACGCTAACAATTTTTTCTCTCTCAGCTCAGAAGCCAGAACTGCCTATTGAAGAGACGGATACAAAGATAGCATAGACTATAGTCTGGCACAAAAAAAGTCTGTGAAGGAAGGAAGCAGACTCAACAGAAAAGCATACCACATTGCTTCCTTCCCCTTCCCCCCCCCCCCCCCCCCCCCCCCCCCCGTCTCCAGTTTCCAAAACCCAAAATTCCATAGGATCTGTAAAGATGCTTTAGAATTAATTAAGATTTAAAAAATGTATTACTACTGAGCCTTCTACGGGTGACAGTGTCCACTCCATTTGCCAAGTATATAAAACGTAGCTTCAAATATTCCTTGCAGGTCTTCTCACTGCAACCCATTTCCTCTTTTCTTTGAGACAGAAGAGTGCAGGGACAGATCAGCAGTTTTTCTTTGAGCAGTTTTGTTCTTTTCAAGCTTAAGAATGACAGACTCTATAACAACGGGGTCTCACTTTCCTCCGACTTTTGGCTGTTCCTTCAGACTTTGTCACACAAGATCCTTAACTGGCAATGTGAGGGAGCGAGGGTATGTGATGCAAATCCTACTGTGTTCCAAGGACTACTTGGACTTTGGATACCCTCCAACATCACATACAGTAAACATCATGTTGCTCGTGTACCGTTTGTCTGCATGTGTACTGCTACTAATGTAGGGGAAAGAGCTAGTTCCATCAGCCCTAGCTGTACTTTTCTGTAGGAGTAAGTTCACATGGACAAGCTCTAGCTGAACTCTAAAAACTGGGTGCCTTGTCGAGAGGTTCATAAAAGAAAGAAATTATTTATTTTGTACTCAACAACAAAGCTGGGTTCCTAGAGGCGGTTTATGCCATGTGTGGGGAAGTGTGCTGCCCATATAGGGGTAATACAAATATTTATGCCCTTTGTATTATTTAAGTAATAGAGAAATAAACATCGCTGGTGGTAGTGGAATATATATACTGAATGAAATCATATGTTGCGGCATATGGCTGCCTAATAAAACAAGCCAATCTTGAAAAAGAGTAATTAGGCAACTGTGAAGTGGATAATTACCAAATTGCAATTATGCAACGTGGTGACATAATGTGAAGGCATAGCTTCACTGTAAAAATTATGTAAAAAAGCCAAGGGAAAGAGGAATCCAAGTAAAGTAGGCATTAGAGAGCCGAGACTCAAATCTCTTTAGTTGAAACCCCTCAATGATATGCGTAGCCACCCCTATTGCAATTACTCTTCTGAATAATGTAAGAAAAGATCTGCAACTACCCTGTCATGGTTTTCAATCATGTATATATGAGCACCCAGAGCAAAGGACAGTAGGCTCTCCGTCAAGTGTAACTCAAGCAAGCAACATTCTCAAGCAACCAGCAAAGTATTTTCTTACTTTTATCAGGAATCTACCAAGCCCAGTGGGTGCCGGTTAACTGAGAATCTCCTGTATAAGCTTGAAAAGAGAGGTAAAGAATTGGGGAAACTCTTCCACACTAAGAGTTTCCCAAGTCATTCTTTAGTGCGATGGTAGAAAATTTTTGAAGTATAAAAAAGAAGGAGGAGGGGATGCCAGGATAGCTCAGAAGGTTGAGTGCTTGTCTTACAACTGCAAGAGGTCCAGGGATTGAATCCTGACCCCAGCCTGTGCAAACCCATATGCTCAACTGTGGAGCAACTGGTAACCTCAGGGACGGCCGTGAAGGTTCTCGCCTCCCATGTGGGAGGCCCCCAGTTCAGTACCCACCCCACGCAGCCCCACATCCACCTGTGTGGAATGAAACCATGTCACAGCTAAAGAGAAACAACTATGGAGACTGATCTGGACTCTCCCCCCTTCTCTCTCTCTCTCTCTCTTTCTCATGTTCTCTCAAAACAGTAAAATAAATCTTTAAAAAAAGGGGGGCGGGGAATAAAAATGACCTATCTCTGGCTACAGAACATGCCACTGTAACGCCAGGACAGCTATAAATGGAACAAAGACCTTCCCATGTCAGGGTGCTGATTCATATTTGGACGTGACAGTCATGCAGGAGAGGAAATGCTCTGGGGGCAGTGCGTGCACAGGGCCGATAAAGCCTGCTACGGGCGCACGCCGAAGACAGCGAAGCAGAGCAGACGCGCTCGGCCTCTTTACCCGCCGTCTCTGCGGTACTCTTCTTATTCAGGATTTTCAGAATATCTTTGGTAATCTTCTTCAGCTGATGCCGCGCCTCGTCACGCTCCTTGCCCACGCCGTAAAGGAGGATTGTGCGCTGGTTACATTCGTGACTTGAAGACTCATCCTGAAAAACAGCAAAGGCACTTTGAGAGCCTGGTTGGCAGGGGTGGGGCTGCGTCTCAGGTCCAGGAGATGCACTAACCACGGCCTCTGCACACTGGCTGGCGCTCGGCACCCCGCCCACCTTATGGGCACCTCAACCTCCACTGGCAACACCCTTGTTTTTCCAGTTTGGAACTTGCTCAAGTTAAAAAAAAAAGAAAAAAAAATGGGTCAACTGACCTGAAGTCTTAATAGAAGCAGTTGATGTGGGCGTACCCTACCGAGTAAGTTTTGACTATTGAAAAACTTTCCATTGTTTTAAAATTTAGCGTGGTGTTCATTTCCCATCAGGTTGCATACTATATCTCGTTGTACTTTTCCCTGAGGGAAAAGAGTATTTCTTAGGGAGTTTGGTTTTCTGTCAGCATCATGAACACGTTCATAGTCAGAAAGAAAGATCTTGCTAGGATCCTCAAGTACTGTGATAAAAATGCTTCATGTACTGCCCACATGACTGTGTAAGATCCAGGCATACTTCATCAATAATGACAACACAATCTAGAGTGCAGATGCCATCAGATGTGAGGTGACCAGCTGGAAATGCATGTAATGACACCACTAACCCTGCCCACAGACAGTGAATTCAAGCAATTCCTCCCACATGGGAAAGGAAATTGTTTAGTCTCAGGAAAACAAACAAACAAACCTGTACACCCCACTACACACATTCCTTCGCAAAGTTAAATAGGCCAGGATGCATTCTGTCTTACGTCTGGTTTTGGATTTTTCCGTCTGAATGCCTCTCTTGGATCTTCTACTCTTCCGTTTTCTTAGGAAAATCCCCAGAGTTCTAGTCTCCAGGCCATCTTTTCTGACTGTTTGTACATGATTGCCCATGTGAGTTGCTTCCCCTTCCTGACAGTATCTAACCCTGAAAGCCTGCCTGAGAAAAGTGCATTTTCCTAGGAAACACCAACTGTGTTCATAATAGCAGGGACTGCAAAAATAGAGCAAAATCCTAATCCTGGCGAACTGGAGAATTCCAGTGTTTAATGTGGAGCATTCCACGTGTGTACACGGTAAAAAGTGGCATTTTGCTTTGGCAGTCTTGAAATAAGAGCCTGCTTTCTGCTTCTGTCGCTTTCCTCTCAGTCTGTCTTTCCTGTCATTCTGTCTTTCTCTCTCTCTCTCTCTCACTTGCATTCAAGGCACCACTTCTTGCATGGGTTCTTTTTTCATTGCATTCTACCAGAAATATACATTTGGGTACCCTTCCAAACTATCTTGCTTCTCCATCCCCAAGTTATTGTTTCGAATGTTCCAACACGCCGCCTTAAAAGAGAAAAAGGCGAAGAGCAAATCTCTTCTAGAAGCTATTGTTACTGAATATATTCGGAGTGTCCACATCTCCCCCAAATTCTGCAAAGATAGACGCAATCACAGAAAGATGTCAACACAGGGGGGGATTCCTACACCTGGTCACACATCTCAATGACCTGAGCTGCTTGTTCATCTCCATTTGTTGTTGTTGTTACACAGCAGTACGGATATGTTTCTTTTCTGTCTGGTGGGTTATGCATATTTGGTCCCCATCAACAGAACAGAGAGGCACTGAGAAAACTGCTCAAACCTCAGGCCATGCCTGTCATGGGCCCTGGTGACTGTTTTTGGTTAAGGCACCTATTGTCAAATGGTTGTAATGTAAACTTCTCTGTGATGGATGATGGTCAAGATGTCAGCAGTTATTCAACAACTGTTTCTAGAGTGTCTACTTGTGAGGTCCAGCTCTGTGGTCTTGGATATGAGCCTTTCTGAGCCTCAGATTCTTCTTTTGAAAAAATGGGGTTACACCATCAGCCTGGTAAGGTGTTTGTGAGAATAACTCAGATGAAGACGGTACATGTTTAGCAGCGGATCAGTTACAGCGCCCCCTGGCACCCAGTCCTGTTTCTACCCTTCCACTTCTTGGCTACATGCACCCATATGCACACCGTGTGGCATTACTCAACATTCCCCAAAGACGCCGGGTCACTTCCTTCCTTTGCTGTTGTTTCTCCCACCACCTAAAATACTCTCAGTAACCTTAACTTCACTTGTGGAAATGCTATGTACAATTATAGCACCAGGTCCCTCACTCTTGTCACTTCAGTTCCCTGAAAGCCCTCCCCACTGGGGCAGTAAGGAGGGGAAGAGAAGCTCTGGAGCATTAATCACAGTCTTGTTCCCTTATTTGCTAGGCATTTGTTTAACGTCTGTCATCCCCACCAGACTGTCAGTTTTGCGAGATAAAACTTCAGGTCTGCTGTCCTTACATTTATATTCTCTTTAATAGGCATTGATTAGGCACTTAACATCTGTTGAATACATGAAATAATAAATAAGTAGGCTGATGAAAAAAACACATGACTGAAAGCTTCGAACAGGGATGAAGAACAAAAATTGTTTTGTAGGAAACGTAACCTGATAGTTGAGTGCTGAAAACTGAAGAGGAGAAAAGAGAGGCAGAGAGAAAGAGGGCTTGTGGTGTGTAAAGTGTGTCTTAGTGGCAGGAATAAAAGGTAAGAAGCAACATCAAGAGGAAGTTAGGAAAGGATCAGACAGCTGAATAAAAGTGCATCACACTGAATTTCCAGATGGACTCACTAGACAAAATATGTTGGGGGTAAATGAGTAGGTAATAAGGGCCAAGAGCTCATGAATTCAACCTTAGGTGAGAGAAATTGGGAGGGGTAGGCAGGATTACCTATGCATTACTTTCAAAATTGAACTAAATTGCGGCAGCAATGTGTAGTATGACGTTTGCTCAAAAAGATGGCGTTAATTGAATGAATGCCAGCGTCACCATGTGATGGGACAGTCACAGAGAATGGCGGAAGCATGGTGGTTGTTCCACGAGCACAAGGCCATGTTGAAGTGGTATTTGAAATTTGAGAACTTTGTGCAAGTACAACAATGGAGGCGTGAGTATGCAACAGAACCTCCAACACGCCTAACAACTGCGTGCATTTGTCCTAAGTGTGAGTCACGTGGTTCATGGAAATGGCATCTGCAGTGATACATGGCTCAAGCAGCAGTGTGCTATAATCAGAAGTGTCTGGACACGGATGGGAACCACTTTGAGCATCTCTTGTCATTGCGTTAAGTCAAACGTGACTTGTACTCATCTTTTGTTATCGGTATACATTGAGCATCACAATTTTAATACAGTCTTTTTCCTTTCTTAGAGATGTATACATTTTTTGACACCCTCTGTATTTAGTAGCTGGCTTGACATGGGGACAAAAGCAGAGGTAACAGCTTAGGGATAAGGACATTATATGACTGGGAAGGGTGTGGAAGCCCTTTTGTCATAGGGGAGATGACAAAAAGGGCTGAGATAGTGAGGGAGATAAATAAGCCATCAAATGATGTACATGTACCCTCCATAATTAACAAGAGCGCCAGATAAACCAGGGTCACAGAAGTTGGGGAAGACGAAGTTTAACAATGGGGACCATCAACAGAATCATATGAAATGAGGAAAGCACAATGGACGTAGCCCCTCTGACTTGTTTATTTTTTAAAAACCCACGTGTGAACCTCAAAAGAGAAGTTTCTCTGAAGCGGTGGGACAGAAGCAGGAAACAGAGTTGAAGTAAGAGTAGGTGTTGAAATGGTGACGGTGAAGGAACTAACCCACATCTGCAAGTAGCTGGGCACGAAGAGCAAAAGCTTAAGAAAGAGAAAGTTGTACAGTGAGGCTTTGGAATTTGAACTTAATGCATCCCAGAAGTCTGTTCGAGTTCCAAAACGTTCGAGTTCCAAGACAAGTGGGCATTTGGATAAAGCTATGGGCCGTACAGGCCATATGTTCCATGCGAACATGTTGGTATACGGATTCCAAAGCAGCGTTCTGATTCCAAGGCAAAATTTGCTTGATTTTTTCATTCGGATTCCAAGTTGTTTGAGTTTTGGGGCGTTCAGATTCCAAGATATCACTGTATTAGGATAATCAATGGCAAACTCTTGTCTTCAAGTCTCTATAAAGGACATCCAGATTGGAAGGCAGATAACTGATAAAGGAGGTAGAAAACAACAGGCTCTTGTAGGGACTAACTTGGAGAGAAAGCTAGGAGCACCTTTCTACTTAATCACAGGGAAAGAAGAAAATTGATGGAAATACAGGGCAATCTGCAGGTGAAGAGGTGAGGAATCAGAAGGGATGTAGAGGAAAGGGGAGGGGGATTCAAGTATATGGTGATGGGAAAAAAAACTGGGTGGCGAGCACAAAATGCAACACATAAATGATGTACTATAGAGTTGTACACCTGGAACCTACATAACTTCACTAACCAACATTTCCCTCAATAAATTTTATATTAAAAAAAAGTGAGGAATTAGAAAAAGTTTGAATCAGGTCATTGGCCCTGATAGGCATAGAAAGTTGGGCCAGAAGCCAACTCATGAGTTGAGAGTAAGGGGATGAATTAAAAAGCAAAAACAATGTGCAATTAGAGGGAAAAAAGAATCATAGGTCAACCTCTACATGGGGTATGAAGACTGTATTTGCTTCTGATGATTAATATTTTTAGGAACCCCATGAGAGCGGTTAGTAGTCTTCATATGGAAAGGTAAAGACTTTTAAATGCGCCTATTTCTCAATAACCCACAAAATTTGTTTACTTGTGTCCACATTCTTTGTACATCTTGAAAACGTACATGTTTTCAAATAGCAATCTGCATTATATGAGAACACATGCTACTTAAGAAAATGGACCAAACAGTCCCCCAAATTACCAATGAGTTCTTCTCTTTCAACTAGGTATTAATATTAATACATCCCGGGAAGCTGGGATGACTCAGTGGGTTAAGTGCTTGCTTTGCAACCCTGAGGTCCAAGGATTAAATCCTGGCCCTGGCTGTTTGGACCCATATGCTGAACTGGGGTGTGCTTCCCATATGGGAGGCCCCTGGTTCAGAGCCCCAGCTCGCAGGGGCATGCCTCCTATGCAAAGGACCCTGGCCGGGTTCCTGCCCTGCGCCCCTCACTCCAGCCCACCTGTGTGGAACAAAACTATGTTGAATATTGATGACATACAACTATGGAGACTGCTCTGGGCCCTCCCCCTTCTGTCTCTCTCTGTCCAAAACAATAAAATAGATCTTAAAAAAATAATAATACACCCACAAATTGCATAGTTGTCAGTAATAGTAATGATGGGAGATCAGTACTGAAGAATTACCCTATTATGTATTCAAGAAGGACATATCTCTTGGGCAGCAGAACGAATCAATGGGAGAATCCATATCAATCTAGCCAGCCCACTTCTGTCTTTGGGTTGAACAAGCTCATCGCCCTGTAAACTGAGTTCTGAAAGTCTCATCCTCTTCTAGATCAATTACTTCCTTTCTCCAGATAATGTATCACAAAGACTTAATTGATAAAAAAAAAATGAGCAGCATGCATGTCCAAACACCCTGGAAGGCCCTGTGATGCTATAAAACCCAAAAAATATGCCCCTTGAGCCAAATATCCTTAAAAGGAAGAATTAAAGTGAGCTACGGTCTGCTTTAAATCATCTTCATTTCTTTAAATGACTAGAAATGTTGCCACAACATGTGTGTGTCTCTGGGATCACAGTGATCTCACTCGAAGTAAATATTTTCAGGTGAGCAGACAACCTTTAACAGAACTGGCAAAACCAATTAAATCACTTGCATGTAAAAATTCTGGGGAATATGAGTTTATTTTTCAGAGTCATCTCAATCATAGAAAATAACCCAATCAACCAAAACTGGTCCTGTTCTCAACAGGAATACATATAAGTACGCACTGCATGCATGGATTGTTGTTTATTAATGAGTGGTCAAAGCACACGACTTGCTCCACTTGCGTTCCTTACGATTTCATAACCTGAGATCATTCTCACTTAAAAGATTTCAGTCACTTTTCAGGGTCAAGTGGTGGAGATGGGTAAGTGGCAGTGAATCTCCAATAAGAAGATATTATCAGAGAAGTTTCACAGACCAGGGGTGTGGGGTACTGTGGTGGTGGTGGAGAGGGTGGAAGTTATGAGTTAGAATCAGTGGGGAAAAAAAAGTGAATTGAGATCAAGAGCTGAAGGCTTCTCCTTCCCCTCCAGATCCCCTCTAGGAATGTGGAAGTTTCAGTTCTCAGGAAAGCAGATGACTCAGGTATCCTGAATTGGTGTTCCTTTAGTCTAACACATGACTTTGTTGAAAAGAGAATGATTTGTTTGCATAGGTCCTGGTTCATGCAAAGGCCTTCAAAACACTTTACAAATGAGCTCTATAGAGTTTACAGTTGGTTGTGCGGGCCAGTATGAGTCCCATTTCCTTGAAAACAAAGTGCAGCCATGCTATTCATGGTATGCACCTCTCACTCTCCTGCCTCCACGTGGGGCAGGAGTTGTGGAGATTGTGCCATGGGGGAAGATTTTCAGGTGACAACAAATGCAGGCTCTGGGGTCAGACAGCCTGGGCTGGGGCTGGGTGTCTAATCCTCCTCAACATCCCTCATCCAGAAAATGGGAACACTATGAATACCTACAGTACCCACTTCAGAGGGCAGTTGAGTTCATCAAACTAAAAGTTAATTCCCGAGAGTAAGAAACCACACTCTGCCTGTAACAGCACAATTCCATCTCCAAGTCAACAAATAATTTAAGATCTGTTTGCGGTCATTGTCAAATTTTAAAACAGAAATAATTTCATATCCACTCCCCCAAGAGTTTCATATCAAACTGATACCTCTAGATGATTAACAGGTCAGGATCATGATGGAACTGACATTTCCCCAAGAAATGACTCCAATTCACAAGTTGAGTTCAAGTTCTTAATGCCAACAGAACTCTCAGGTCCATTTAGATCAGTGGGGCTCCAACTTTAGTGCGTATGAGCCCTGGACAGAAGGCTCACTCAAGTCCAGATGAGGGGTGCACCCCAGCGTTTCTCACTCACTGGGGCTAGGTTTGGTGCCCAAGGACGTATATGTCTCACAATTTCTGAGGTGAGACCTCAATGATCTTCTGCACTGTGAGAACCATTGTTAAGGCAGAACACATGCAAAACACAGAAGAAAGAAATAACCAAAACATACATTCACAGCAAAGGCATCTCCCCAAGAGGCTCTCCTGGTAGAGAAGATCTCCTGGTAGAAGATCGCAGTTTAAAAACTTGTGTGTAGGTGCACACATGCCCACAACAGTATTGATGCCAAGGTACAAAGATCCCTTCATGCAATGATATATGTCCCCCAAACCAAAAGCTAAGTTAGAAGGAAAAAATTTGTTTCTATGTAAATTCTATTCAAGAAAGGCATAAAAGATACTTTACATAATAAGCCTGGCAATGGATATAACTGTTTTTTCCTGCTAATATAATTTTGGAATATTATCATCTATAATGGGAGGAAACTGTTTCGCCTACAAAGAGTTGATCAAACACAGATTTAAAATAATGACATTATTAACCAGGGGGAAAAAAACAAACAGCAAGAGACTCAACATCCCCAACAGGCACACATTTCGAGGTAATGTGATTACTTGTTACAATGTAATCTATCACCCACTGTTGAGCACAGTATGTTTTCAGGTGAATAATCATCCCAGAAAGCCAGCTTGCCACCTTCTCCCGGAAGAAGACTTTTGAAAGGCTTGACTCTATCATTTGCATGGAAAATAACCCAAATAGCTCATAAAGCATCAACTCTATGGCAGGTTTCAGTAAAAAGCTGCAAGATTTCAATCTGCTTTTTGAAAGAGGATTGTTCACCCACCCTGCCCGTCGTTTCCCAAGGAAATAAAAGCAGAAGTTGTCAAAGTGGCCAAACGGAAATCCAGCGTCTGTCTGCACAGCTTTGAGTGGACAGCCTTTGAAGGTAATTTGATTGTGAAGTCCTCTCTTCCTCCCTCTCGCTCTGTTTCTCTCTAGAACTCTGAAGACTTGGCTGATGAAAACTCAGCAAATTCTCGACCATGAAGAGTTTTAACAGCTAAGCTAAGACACTGCCAGGAAAATACCAGATACCACTCTGCAGGCTAGAACAACTACCACTTGCTGGACACATTCAAATCCTTCAGGATCAACAGAGTAAGTGCCCAGGTAACTTTACATCTAGAAGTAGTTGGTAAATAGATGCATTTACATATGATAGATGTGTGCTTTTTTAAATTGCAAACCTTTAATAACAGTATCAGTGCAAGCACTTGTTTGGAATAAAAAATTAAACATCTGTCTCATTAATGATGTTAGAAACATGAACTTCAAAAAATAATTTTTACCGCACATGGAAATAAAATACAAAAGGTCTTATTTTACCTTGAATGTAAAATGAGATTTAAATTAAATATAAAGGGAGCCGAGATTCTCAATATCGAGAATATCTGTGATATATGTTACAGTCTATACAAAATGAGCATTCCCAAAGTAGAATTTCCAAAACTATCAGAAAACACAACTAAAAGCAAATAGCAGTAGCAAGGAAGGTTAAAATCAGTGATCTTGTACCAATTAAATACCGATGTTTGTTTGTTTAACTTAAACAGATGAGGAGGTACTGAAATTTGAAGCCATAACTGACAAAAGACATGTTAATTTGTTTTACTTTCAGTAATTAAAGGATAAAAAAATTAATTCTATCGACATTTTGGGGGATTAACTGCTATCTTTATTTGTCTTATTAAAATGTTTCACTTGGAAGCTTTTAAGAAAAGTTAGATATTTGTACCTTTAGCATTACCATGTCTTTTATTTAGGAACAATATTTGATGTAGAATCCATTCCATTTGTCTTTGATGAAATAAAATTTATACAAATTTCACTTTAAACTTCCAAACTAAGATGCCAGATAATGCACTCAAGTGAAGTCTTAGTTTTCATTACAGCCGCCTGGTGCAGTGTAACAACTTATGGAGTCAGATATGGGCACAGCTTTGGTATTTTATTTTAGCTGCCACTATACACTCTATGAACCTAGAAGGTATACCCCAGCTGTTTTGAGGAATACCAGGTGATAACCACATACCAAAGCCATTTCCTTGTATTTTTACTGTTGTAAAATCTATACTGAATATTCAAGAAAATGTATGCAAAAACTTCAAATACACTGAGTAAAGTCTGAAATAAGACACTCATGTGTTAAAATATTTGGAGCTAAAGAATGGATCCCGCAGAGGCTAACTGTTGAATGCATGACAGCAACAGAAAGGCAGACATAGCCTCTAATTAGAAAAGAAATCTTTTTTTTCTGATTCAGTATTTTATTTAACAAGTTTCTGATGAGTGATTTTATACCAATTTCCTTACACACTTTTTAAAATTCTAACAGGCAATTATCAGTCATTTCTCCTGAAAATGCTTTGATGATACCAGAGTTAATGAAATCCAGGAATAGGGATGGTGTAGAAAAAGTGACTGTGAATAAACACAAAGAAATTAAAAGGCAGGGAAATGGAGCTAGAGAAGAACAAAGCAGAACCCAATTATTTATTTCTCTTCCAGTGTTTATAGAGTAGCCTCTTCGTTAACCAGAACTCAAAAAACTGTAACCAGCAAAATTCTTTTGCCAGTTGCTTGAGATTCTGCCGGTTGCTTGAATTCCAGTTAACAGAGAGTCTATGTACATATTTATTCGGCATTGACCAATTCCCATGGGTACTGGTTAACCGAGAGTCTATTGTATAGAAATATAAGTGTGCTTTTGCCTAAGATCAAAAATGCCCTATAAGAGGCAAACATTCAGCAAATGAAAAACTACAAAAGATCCATAACTTCCCAAACCCTCTCTCTTTCACTAGAGACAAGGTATTTGCCATGATGAAATCTTTTGAGATTCAGTTTCCTGTGTTGATACTAACTTCCACGAGGACCAGAAACCTCAGTTTTTAGAGAAGGCTGTCCAAAAGGAGTTACAGGCAGAGAGAGCGCACAATCAGCTATCTGGGGCTGAAAATAACCACCCACTCTGTCCCCCCTCCAGGTAGCAAAGACGTGAACAGCATGGAGAACCTCACCTCTACGGCCGGGAACGGCAGCCTGTGTGCCAGGGATTACAAAATCACCCAGGTCCTCTTCCCGCTCCTCTACACAGTCCTGTTTTTCGTTGGACTCATCACAAATAGCTTGGCCATGAAGATTTTCTTCCAAATCCGCAGTAAATCCAACTTCATTATTTTCCTTAAGAACACGGTCATTTCTGATCTTCTCATGATTCTGACATTTCCATTCAAAATCCTCAGCGATGCCAAACTGGGGACAGGACCACTGAGAACCTTTGTGTGCCAAGTGACCTCCGTCATATTTTACTTCACGATGTACATTAGTATTTCCTTCCTAGGACTGATCACGATCGATCGCTACCAGAAGACCACCAGGCCATTTAAAACGTCCAACCCCAACAATCTCTTGGGGGCGAAGATTCTCTCCGTTGTCATCTGGGCCTTCATGTTCTTAATTTCTTTGCCCAACATGATTCTCACCAACCGGAGGCCAAGAGACAAGAATGTGAAGAAATGCTCTTTCCTCAAATCGGAGTTTGGTCTGGTCTGGCATGAAATTGTCAATTACATCTGCCAGGTCATTTTCTGGATCAACTTTTTGATTGTCATTGTGTGTTATACCCTCATCACCCAAGAACTATACAGGTCCTATGTGAGAACAAGGGGTGCAGGCAAAGTCCCCAAGAAGAAGGTGAACATCAAAGTTTTCATTATCATTGCTGTATTTTTCATCTGTTTTGTTCCCTTCCACTTTGCCCGCATTCCCTACACCCTGAGCCAAACACGGGACGTCTTCGACTGCTCCGCTGAGAACACTCTGTTCTACGTGAAAGAGAGCACACTCTGGTTAACCTCCCTGAACGCGTGCCTGGATCCATTCATCTATTTTTTCCTCTGCAAGTCCTTCAAAAACTCCTTGATGAGTATGTTCAAGTGCCCGAACTCTGCAACTTCTCCACCCCACGCAGACAGGAAAAAGGGACAGCCTGGTAGGGACCCAAGCAAAGAGACTTCAATGTAAACAAGTGGAAGTAATAACTTCAATCTGTGAGTGTTTAGAATGCCCACAAGGAAAGCACTATGTAAAAAAGATTAATACGTACTGACTAAGAAGTAGCTGGCTTAGGAACTCATAATGACTCTTGGAGCAATGGAAGACTACAAATGCAATTTTCCTTTACTCTGCCAGTATTAAAAACTGTCTTAAAATGTAGAAAACAAACCTAACATGTAGCTGTGCAGTCAAACAAATGGCATGCAATCACCATGCTTTGTGCAAAACCCCAGAATTCATGAATGGTTGAGTTTTGGCAAGAGGGCTAACCATGTAATATCTACTGTAACTCTTTTAACTACATTATTGATCACAAGTGTTATTATTAAGTTAGTAAACAAGCAACTAAGAATGATACACCTGGTAAAATCTTCTGGCCAATAATTACACTTATTAAGATGTACATACATCCCAATCCCCTAATCAAATACTGACCTAGTGAAATATTGTAAAAAGTTAAGTAGGTGGGATACACAAAGAATACTAACTATTAACCTTTAATAATTAGTAGAAGCCTAAGGCATTTAAACTAATTTAAATGGTAACAGATGGGACTGAATATTTTTTAACTTCATTAAGAAAAGAGAGGTTTAAAAGCTACCTTTCCAATACAAAAAATAGTAGAAATAGCCAATGAGAGTTACTTTTATGGCATTCTAATACAACACACACACACAAAACACACAAAAAAAACAATATTTTCTTAACACTAGAGAAACCAGTTTTACTAATATTTGGACACCTTTAGTAAATACAATCCCCATCACTGACACTTAACTTTATTAACTACCTTCTAGAAGCTACTTGCTACTTGGGTTAATGAACATTTCTCTTAGTGAGGAAAAATAAATATAACTATGCACTGGACACCATAACTGTTAATAGGAAAGTAATGGAACTATTTGGAATTACTTGTGTGTTATTTGTATATATGACAAAAAATTTACATTGAAATCTAAATTTGGTGGCATTTCTTTCTTTAAAGATACTATCTACTGAGACTCACCTCCTACCTGCTCCTACATCCCATGTCAAACCTAGTTAAGAATAGCTTTTAGTGTTTTAGGACACAATATTAGGCTAAATATCGCCTGAAGGTGATATCTCACATCAATTAATTCACGGGAAAATGAAAAAATATGTCAGGCTTAAAATGTGGTCGATTCAACATCAGCCATAGTCACTGTTTTTCACTACAAACAAAGTATTTAACACTTGGAATTTGACATCATTTATCTCAATTATTAAGGATCATCAGAGGTGATTCTCAAACAGAAGGCAGAGACACCAATGTCTAAATATAATGCAAGAAGAAATTAAGCTGTAGCATAAGGAAGTTCACTGAACTTCAATAGCAGCTAATTTATCCAAACCCTCGCTAAATTCTGCTGAGCTCAATTTCAGTACAAAACTGAACTCACTGAACTCTGTCCATGGCTATGAATTCTTACGCAGCCACACTTCCCTCTCTGGCCTGTTTCAAGCAAGCACTGGCTGTCAGTGGAAAGGCACAAACATGTGTCCAAAAAGATGTGTATTCTAGGTTGCACTGGGACCACGGGTGTAGCCGTTTGTGCCATGCACGCTAATGCAATTCACTCTGTCATACACGTAAGTGTGCACGTTCTGTAAGAGTGCCAGGATATTTCGACTGGAAGGGAAATGAGAGCTCAAATATCTGACCTGATTTCACATATGGGAACAATACAGGGCAAGCAGGTCCACTCTTCAGCCCACCCAAGTCGGGGTAGAGTGTGGGTTACAGATGCCCACACCACAGTGCCAAGATCGCATGAGAGACTGCAGAGCTAACGACTCTCCTGAATAATCTCTCATTTTGGCTTTAAACTACTTCACTGAGATGACAATTTCCACAAGAGAAAGAAAAGCAAACAGGAAATGCTAATCGTATGATGGCACTTTTGTAAAAAAAACAAATAAAACTGTAAAGTGCTTCAAATTACCTGTGTTTTCATAGACAGAAAATGCAAAAAAATTTACATAAAATTCTAAATCCCATTTTGTTGGCAATTCTTTATTCAAAGACATTGATTAAACAGTATATACTCCCTATCAAATCTCAAACTGAACCCATTCAAGACAGATTGAGAGATCAGTGTTTATGAAGCGCTCCATATGCACAGACTATATATCACTATCTCCAGCTTTGGGAATTTTAGTACATATAATACAACCCCCATTTCACAATAACTTCAAAAGTGACGCCAAATTTTGTAGACTCAGTTCCAGACGTTGAAAAGTTCAGAAATGAGATAAACTATAGACTTCCCACAGCCTCTGTGGCTAACAAGTCTTATAACTGTCCAGTTCTCTCAGCGGGTCATCACAGAAACAGTCTAACGCACGTGAGCAGGTGTAGCAAACTACAGCCCACAGGCCAAGTGCAAACCCATCATGTTTTCATACAGTCTGAAAACTAAGAATGGTTTTCAGAGGATGCTGGGATAGCTCAGCTTGCCTTCCAACTTACAACCCCACATGCGGAACCTGCAGCAGTGCAACTGGTCACCACTGGGATGGCTCAGTGGTGAAGGTTCTCACCTCCCATGCAGGAGGCCCCAGGTTCGGTTCCCACCTGTGCAGCCACCCACCCACCTGGCATGGAATGAAACTATGTCACAACTAATACAACTATGGGGGCTGCTCTGGGCCCTTCCCCTTCTTCCCCCGCCCCCCTCTCACCTTCTCTCAAACAAAATAAAAATTAATAAAATAAAAATATGAAACTGGATATTCATACCAATGTGTTGGATAATATTGTGAATATATTGACTACTTCCAGTTATGTGTATGCATTTTCTAATGTGGACTTAAATTATAGATATAGATTACTACATTAAATTGTGTAACTTATGTTAGCATACTATTACGGCTTTTGGTTAATCCTGTGTGGAATGTTTTAAACAGTTTCACATAATCCGAGAAAGTACCGTGGTACACTTCGATGGGAAATAAAAGGCTCGTCCATGAGTATGGAGTTCCCACTTTGACTTTCATTCCATGTGAAAGCAAATACTTCCTCATCTTTTCAGACATTATTTACATGGTACTGGTTTCCACACCAATAAGAACCTTCCAACTGTCAATTCTGATACAAAGGAAAAATCCCAAAGGAGACAGCAAATAGAAAACGGAGGTTTTTCCCATTTGGAATACTACTAATTTCTCATTTTTATGTCTTCCTTGATTCTGTCCCAATTCCACTGCTTTGAACCTTTTTTTTTTTTTTTTCTAACCTTACACCTCACTTGGAGGCAAAAAGTTTTACAAGTCCATTAACTTCACTGTTGATAGTTTTTTCCTCAATCACCAATCAGCAGTATCCAGCTCAAAAACTCCAAGAATCTGGTCACAATTCCATGTCCACCCCATCCGTGGCTTCTAACAGTCAGAGGAGTGAGGCAGGTTCTAACGGGCTCAGAACCAGACTGTGTGGGCTGGCAGTGGGCTTGGATGGCATGACTCTGGAAAAACTGCTTAACTTCTGTACTTCAGTTTTCTCATCTATAAAATAAGACCTACCATATTTATCCATGTATAAGATGCCTGGTTGTAAAAGACGACCCTTACTTTTCTAACCCAACATTAAGACATCAATAGACAGGTTACTTCCGTGTATAAGACGACCCCCAATTTTTGGTCTAACAATTTTAGACAAAAGTATCCTCTTATACATGAAATAATAAGGTATCTCTGAGAATTTTTGTAAGAATTAAGATCATATTATCACTTAGGACAGCAGTATAGCAAGCATAATTTTGTAAGTTTTGACTATATTGCCTTTGAGCCTGATAAGATTTTTAGATGTTTAGTTTATACCCATTTGGTAGCTTCCTAATTTCTAGGACCTTTACTTGCATCTTCCTTGACTCTCCCTTCCTGCTTTCCATGAGCTATTCTCAGTTAGACACAGTATTCCACTTTTCTAATTTCATTTACCAGTAATAAGAAATATACCAACACCTACCATATGACAGGCATTATTCTCCACACTTGTATGGTCACTCATTTCATTTCCTTAACAACACAATTAAGCAGATACTATTACTTATTTGCCTTGTAAAAAGGAGACAAAGGTTTCTACAGAGCATAAATAACTTGCGCAAGGTCATTCAACATGTTTTGTCATATAAAAACTTCCCCGTTAAATTATGTCCCCTGACACATGATAGTTATATACCGTGAATAGTTCTCTTCTCCCACACAAACATAAGTACCACCAATAAAATTGTTTTGTATATATTTGAACTGTTACTTAAATGGCATATATCCTCTACCAGCTCTACTGTTTCAAGTTTAAGTAACTGGTCACTATAAGAGATCAGATCATTTTAAAACTGTGTAATATGCACGTGATTGAAAATCACATACAGAGTCATATATTCCATTTGGACAAGAGCATCTATTTCCTACTTATTGTCTTGTCGTGTTCTAGAGAATAGGATTTTTATTTATTTTTTAACATTGTTTTGAATAGGAATAGAATAAAATATTAATAAAATAAAATAAAAGTGGGAATAAGACTTCGAGCCCAGGCACTCAGCCTCCTGGGTCAGTAACCCTGCCTGCTCGGCTGGGCAGCCTCTTAGAGAAGCTATCAAAGACAAAAGACCTCCCCAGGGGCACAGGAATCCATAAGAACAGAAAGCTACAATGCCTACTAAGCACAGCGACATAGAGGGCTGAGTGATCTGATGAGTGTTTACTAGGGTCAAACCATTTGAAACCTACATTTAAAAGAAGACACTTCTCTAACTCTAGAAATGGGTATCACAGGGGTTCCTCTTCTGAAAGTTTCCCACACTTGGGCATTTTGAAATTTGACCAAGATGTGATTTCCAGTTGTTGTATTATGAAATGATTTTGTACAGCATTTCTCTTGTTGAAACTGAAACTGTTCCAAAACTTTATCTAGATAATGGATTTGGCACTGTGGGGAAATTTACACTTAATTACGTAGGTTAAATCCCTCTGCTTAAAAAATTTAAGAAGTTTGCTTGTTTTTATTCTCTACTAAAGCAAAGAGATGTTTAAATTACATTCCATTACATTAATGAAATTCAGAATCTGTATTTCTAAGAATCAATTTGTGTCCAAAACACATTTTTCAAACTGTGTCATGGCTGGGTAGTTCCAACCAAAATTATCAGGCATATTATTGCCTCATATTTTTAAATGTCCAGTGGGGGTATGAAAGTTTATTCTCAGAATCGCAAGCAAGTCATCAAAAAATTCTCGATCAACCCAACCCCACAGTCTACTCTGACTCTGTGGTAAAACTTGTAGCAAAAAATACGAAGTGAAACTCACCACGGAGAACTCCACATTCCCTCTTGAGACCTCCCAATTTCCCCTTTCCCTTTACATACCTGACAAGAAAACATTCTGTCACAGATTTTTCTGTAACATACAAGCAGCAATCATAGCCTTTCAAACTTGTAGAAAATTTAAAGGAAAAAAATTTATAGACCTTGGCCCATGATGGACTAATGAAATTCCTGAGGTCTTTGGCACTTCATATATAACATCAAATACAGAAGAGGTTTCTGAAAATGGTTTTCTGGTAAGTGAGATAAATGTATCTCCATTTAAATCTGTGATTCACTCACCATGGCAGTGAGTGTGGTTAACATTTTTTAATGTTTCACATATAGCCAGCACTATAGTAGGTAGTTATTCCATCCTTCCAACAAGACTGTGATGTATATACTATTATTAAACCCATTATACAGATGAGGATACTGTGGCACGGAGCCGCCAAATTCTCTCTCTGTGGTCTAATACTCAGTAATTGGTAGATCTGTGATTCTAACCACCTCCTCCCAACCCCCCCCCCCCCCAATCTGGGTCTATTAGCTCTTATCTCTTAGCAAATATGTCATTTTCTGTCTCAGAGACTGGAAGACTAAAAGACCCAGATAAATGCCTATTGAAATAAACAGGCCATCCTTGGGAACACAAATTTCTGGGGGAAGAAACAGCCAACAAGGGCGCAGAGGAGGATTCTGATCTTAGAGTCAGCCTCGTTCTCCTACTGACTTGTAACTGGGGGCTATTTTCTGTCTTTCTGCCTCCTATTACTACCTACCAGGGGCACTCAAAAATGTCACGGGACATGCAGACAAAGAACAGGAGCTGGAAAAAAGTGACTACATGAGCAAGTCAAAAGACAACTGCAACTGAAGTAATTAATTTATGCGTGTCACAGTAGACGAACAGCACACACATGTGAAGTGAAAGTGGCTTCTTATTAGAAAACCCTCCAAAGGCCTGAATATGAAGGTTCCAATGGATGACATTACCCACGTAAAAATGAGGAAGGAAACCCGGTAGAGGGAAGCAAAACGACATTTGCTTCACAGGCACTGCATGAACTGATCCAAGGAGCCTCAGTCAGAAGACACTGAGCCGAGTAGCCTCCCCAACTAAAGTGAGTTTCCATTTTTATCAGGTGAGTTTCCAGCTTTATCGTCAGTGGGCTTGCTTATATTAATAAGAGATAGGACATGCTCAAGGGGGAATGTGCTTCAAGGTCACCGTTCTACAAACACTAGATGGTGAGCCTAAGGAATTACATGATGTATGACAACACGACATGAATGATCACCTCTTAAAATATAGGGGTTTCGCTTTTACTGCCCCAGTAAAAGTAGCTCTGGTGAATGGGGCAGCACCTGTTCACTGGATTTCATAAGGGTGTAAAAGCAGTGGCACTATTATTACAAGGACCAAAAATGGATGACGTGTGTTAAAAGATTCTGGCCAGGAACACACACCTTTCTCAACAGACCTAATGAATGGGATGCTGTTAACAGCTGAGGGTTTAACAGGCTACAAATCCCAAGTGGGTTTTTTCAAAGCAAACCTTTTGAAATCACGAAATGCTCCGTGTCACTGTGTGTGTGTGTGTTTATTTGGCAGAGCCGACACTAGACGCCATGAACGCCACCGTGATGAAAGACTTCAACGGGTCTGAGCGGTGCCCCAGAGACACACGTGCCGCCCACCTGGTGTTCCCTGCCCTCTACACGGTGGTCTTCTTCGCCGGCCTCCTGCTCAACACGCTGGCCTTGTGGGTGTTCCTTCACATCCCCAGCTCCTCCACATTCATCATCTACCTCAAAAACACGCTGGTGGCTGACCTGATCATGACCCTGATGCTGCCATTCAAGATCCTCTCGGACGCGCGCCTGGGACCCTGGCAGCTCAGGGCCTTTGTGTGCCGCTTCTCCGCCGTCATCTTTTACCAGACCATGTATGTGGGCATCGTCCTGCTGGGCCTCATCGCTTTTGACAGATTCCTCAAGATCAGCAGGCCTTTCGGGAAATTCTTTGTACAGAGACCCGCGTTTGCAAAATCGGCTGCAGCCCTGGTCTGGGTGCTTTTGTTCCTCATCTCGCTGCCAAATATCATCTTGAGCAACAAGGCAGCAACGCCGTCATCTGTGAAAAAGTGTGCCTCCTTAAAGGGTCCGCTGGGGCTGCAGTGGCACCAGGGGGTGAATTACATGTGTCAGTTCATTTTCTGGACGGTTCTCGCCCTAATGCTCCTGTTTTATGTGGTGATTGCAAAGAAGGTGTACGAGTCTTATAGGAAGTCAAACAGCAAGGACAGCAAAAACAACAAAAGGCTGGAAGGTAAAGTATTTATTGTCGTGGCTGTCTTCTTTGTCTGCTTTGCTCCATTTCATTTTGCCAGAGTGCCTTACACTCACAGCCAAACCAACAGTAAGACTGACTGTAAATTGCAAAATCAACTGTTTATAGCTAAAGAAGCAACTCTCTTGTTGGCAGCAACCAACATTTGCATGGACCCCTTAATATACATCTTCTTATGTAAAAAATTCACAAACAGGCTTTTGTGTATGAAAGAGAGAAAGATCACAGCTTCAACCCAAGAAAATCACACTAGTCAGACGGACAATATAACCCTAAGTTGATGACTTTATCATAGTTACCATCTATTCATGGACAAGACTTGAGAAGGCAATGTATTTGAAAATGAAACTTTTAAGCAATAACCAAAGAAAAAAGAGATGGAAATAAATGCTTTCTTACATTTTATTATCCTGGTGTATAGAAAGAATTATATACATTTTAATCCCACATAGATCTAGTCATAAACAGAATGAAGGATTCAGAGAATGCAACAGGAAACAAACAGCCACGAGAGGTAATCTTTTCAAGAGCATTCCTTAAAATTTTGGGAAAGATTTGTTATGGATAAACGTATAGTCCTAAAAATGTCCCCTCCAAAACACCTTCTCATATTCGTTTTGTTTTGTTTTAAGATTTATGTTATTGTTTTTGACAGAGGCAGAGAAACAGACAGAGAGAAGAGGGAGGGCAGTCTCTATAGTTGTACATCATCAATTTGCAACATGATTTTGTTTCACACAGGTGGGCAAGGGCCACGCAGGGCAGGAACTGGGCTGGGGGCCTCCCGCATGGGAAACTTGCCCTGGTGAGAACCAAACTAGGGCCACACCCCAGTTCAGCATATGGGTCCACATGGGCCCGGGCCGGGATTCAATCCTTGGACCCAGGGGATGCAAAGCAAGCACTTAACTTACTGAGTCATCTTCTTTCACACACAGAATTCACACAACACTATTGTTTTTATTATCCCACAAATTTTGATACCTGCTGATGAGAGGGGGGGGGGAGAGAGAGAGAGAGAGAGAGAGAGAGAGAGAGAGAGAGAGAGAGAACACACCGACCTTGGAAGTCCTTTGGTGAAAGAAAGCTGAAGGCAGTAGAAAGCCCTCTGAACACGCAGGTAAAGTTTCTCCTAATGGTCACAAAGCACCTCTTCTACATTGTTCCCTAACACCAGGGCAGGGCCATACCATTCTGAAGTCATATAAAATATTGTACCACAGTACTTTGCTTACACCCCAAGGGTGCACAACCCAAGGGCAAGAGTTCTGTGTTATTATTCTTTGGAATTCTCCATCTGCCCAGCAAATCCTCTAAGTGGTGGCAAAATCTACTACCTACTCAGCAAAGCCTTCCTGGACCACCTCTCTTCTCCTGCCTCACGCCTCTGGTTGGAAATACAGGAGGCTCTCCATGAACTAGAATGCAAGCAACCTGCAAAACACAAAAATCCTGCCGGTTGCTTGAGTTCTGGTTAACAGAGAGTATTTATATTTATCCAGCATCTACTAATCGCCATGGGTGCTGGTTAACTGAGAGTTTACTGTAATCACTTCTGCCACTGTTTGGGTGTGTATCGGGGCCCTCGCTGCAGATTTCCCTTCACTAGTTTGCTATATTCTTGACTGTATCCCCCAAAGATGCTTGGAATTCTCTAAGACAACTTGTTTTGAAACAGAAACCATGTCTTGTTTTCTTACCATCTCCCTCAAAACTCCCCACAGACCCTGGGTTACAAATGTTTTCAACAGAAGATGTCAACATTATGTTATTCTTGGTACATATGAGGGCTGTCTGAAAGGTACCCAGCCAGCTCACCATTCTCTTTAGAGTGACAATGGCCAGATATTTTTCTGGACAGCCCTCAGATAGACAAAAGTGCTGACTCATAGTCAGTAACACCCATACTGAGATAGTTTTCAAAGGATGGAGCCGCCTTTGTATGTATTGACTTCCATTTTTCCTGTCCCCCTTTGTGATTCAAACAAAAAACAAAAAAACCCTGCAATACTATTATCTGGAACTGTGGACACTGACATTTATCTTCTAGAGAAAGTGCACAAGACTAGTCATGCTTTGTGTGTATTTGTGCCTACAGCTCCAACATTATCATCATAAGGTAAAGCCCGCCTCTTCCCAAGTTGTCACAGGCCATAAAGGCCCTGGAACTCACCACCTGAGTTTCCAGCCTTATCTCCCAACTGCTCCTCCATCCCTGCAAACTATACACACTCTCCTCTAAATCTATAACTGTCAGAACATGCCACTGTGCCACTGCACAGGTAAATTTCCCTCTGACTCACCAAGAAAACTCTGATCCATTCATGAAACCCTACCTTGCCATCACTTAATTCATGATATCCTATCTGGCCAGCCTCCCACCACCCTCCCAAACCCAATCAACTCTCCCATCGGTCACGCCTCAGTCATTGTAACTGGTCACATGGCTTTGTAATGACTTGCTCACACATGTACCTACTCCTGAAATAACCTTATGTGTTCTTCTGAAGACAGAGGCTGTGTCTCACTGTGCAATCAATGAAAATTTGATAAGTTCACAGGACTGGTTTTAGTCTTACATGCCAGAAAAGAAAAGGGGAGCCAATTCCCACTGACATTCTTACGATCGAAAGATGCTGTCAATTTCTTGAAAGCTCACATTCTTTTCAGTGGCCTGAACGCAGGGGCCTGGGAAGTGGGGGTGTTCTGGGATTGTCTAATGAAGGAATGGGACTAGTAACAGTACATGCATAGCTGGGGGCCTAACATCTGTCAACACTATTCAGTTTTAAAGCTATTGACAAAATGCTTCAGCTATGTATTGTTGGATTTGGCTAAGCAATATCTGTAACTGTAACATGTTGCAATCCCCAAAACTCTCCTTTCAGAAAGCACTCCTGATGTCTGATTTCTATCCTCTCAAATAAAAGAATTAAATCATGGTAACTCTTAGAGGTGTCACTAAATTCACATTATTTGCACTGAGCACATGACACAATCATGAATAGGCTCTAACACTGTATTATAAGGAACTGCATCTAGATCATGTATGCAACTTTTAGAGCCTTCCAAACACATTTACAGTGACAAACCTGTCCTGTCCTTCAAAAAACAAATTTTTAATTTTATTGCAATAACATGATAGTCAAAAGCAGAGCGGCTGGCCTATAGAATGAAATGATCTAATAAAAACATAGAGAAGAAGCCAACCAGAGCCATCTCAAAACCACACACACACACTACAAAGTAGCTACTTGAGAACTTCTCAAACTAGCAATCAATCACAAAGACTAAATTCTAGTATAGTTATAACATGGGATGCTATACATTATCTATGTGTCTTAATGACACACAGAATTTTTTCTTAAAAAAAAACTGTAGCTTTGATATAGCGTGTGAGCTCAGAGCACAACTAAGAGACTTTTGTCAAAAGCTAAATGTAATTATATTTTCCTAGATAAGGTTTTCTGAATGACCATGGGGTAAGAGAAGGGGGAAAATGTATTGCCCCACAGCAGAACTCTTGAGAAGCCAAAAGAAAAAAATTACTATAAAGGAGGAAGGAGAAGGCAGACGCAATGTCAGCTCCCAACTCACAGAAATTAGATGGCTGACAGGAAGTCATCATTACATTAGAACCTACAAAGCAGGGGTGTCCAACCTTGTGGCTTCTCTGGGCCACACTGGAAGAAGAAGAATTGTCTTGGGCCACATATGAAATATACTAACATTAATGATAGATGATGAGCTAAAAAAAAAAAAAATCACAAAAAAAATCTCACATTTTAAGAAAGTTTACGAATTTGTGTTGGGCCACATGTTCAAGCTTGCTATAAAAGACAGACTCAATCTTAATGAACCTATTACTTCGCATATTCCATATCCATTTAAAAGCAGTTCCTTCCACAACTTTCTAAAGTCTTCTTCCCTAAAGTGTCTGACCACTACCCTCCCCTAGGTAAATGGTATTCTTCCAGGAAGTTAAAAGATCAAAAAGTTCACATGAGTCATAGCAGAACCAAACCTGCCAAGGGGAAGCACCCAGCACCCCAGCAGTGGGTTCTAACCTCTCCGGGGATGCATGCTGAGAAGATAGCAGTCCTCCTGAGGTACATGGGGGTGGACACATGATTTCTCCACATGTTAAATTTTATGGGAAAACCAAACGTAGGTAACATGAGTGCAGAACACGTGTGATCAAATCAGGAGTTCTCAAACGTTAGTGGGCATCAGAACCAGTTGGGAGGGGTTCTGTGAGGCCCAACCCAGGAGTGTCTGATTCAGTAGGTCTGAGGGGTAGGGGTGGGGTGAGGGGGAGGCCCGAGAGCCAGTTTTCAGGGCACACTGTAGCCATTGATCTGGACCACAAGAACCACTGTGCCAGCATGTGCCTTGAGTCCAAGCTTCCAGAAAGACTGCAGCGTGGCAGCGCCTTCTTGGACACACGTGGAGTCTGTCAACAGGAGACAACCAGCATTGTTATGAAGAGGACGGGGACGACAGAAGGTCACAGGCAAAGGCAAGGGGTTGTGGCTACCTTAAAAGTCCATACCCCACTATGGGGACATCTGCTACTCAGGGCCAACGGTGGGCACAGGAGGGATATGGGGCCCGGGGTTGCTGGTTGGCACCAGCAGCAGTAAAATATGACACATGTGTCACACATTACTCCTCACTGTGCACCAAAGAGCTTTAAATAGACTGTCCCATTTAATAAGCCCAGGAAGCCTATAAAGTGCTGCTGTTGTCTTCATTTGAGAGATAAAGAAGTTGAGAAACAGAGAGGTTAAGCAACTTGAATGGGGCCACATAGCTTATCAGGAGCAGGCCTAGGACTCTAATTGTGACTCTGGCCTTGGAGCCCATTTTCTTAAACACCGTCTTCACAACCTCAGGTCTTCTAATGTTCTCAAGAGAATTCATCAATCCAGTCTCCCTGGTCTATAGTTTCTGTTCTTTTTAAAGCTTCCGTCGCCACCCCCACATTCCCCAATCCTCCGAAAACAATACAATGTTCATGTGTGGGCCACAGTAAGCCCGGGTGTTGCCAGCTCATTAGCCTTGACCTAGAAGCTAACAGGAACCTCCCAGGAACGCTGGCAGCGAACATGAATTTATTGAATGCGTGCTCCAGGCCAGGCATGGTGCTATGTGCTTTACAAGGGTTACTAGCTCTCTGGCTTTCACGACAGCCCTGTGAGATACATACTACAAGGCTCCCTGCCTGGGAAAATGGCAAACAGGTGGCTCGGCACGAGGGACAGGATGGCCTCAGGACAAACGAGCTTCAACAACCTCAGGGGTACAGATCAGCCGTGGACCCTCTGAATACTTTGGGGGATCGCTCCAGCACTTGAGAGTTCTTGAGAGGAGTAAAGTCCCCAAACGTAGATTCATGGCTTCACTTTGTCCATCATGCCATCACTGTACACTTGTGTGTAGGTCCCCTGTCTCTCTGGGAGCCACACGGGCTATCATGAATCCAAATGTGGTGCTAGGAGAGAAAATGGACTCAGCATAGAAGCTCAGAGCAAAAGCCAGCTAAGTGCAAATACAGGAGAAGCTGAGCTAGAAGCGTGCACGGGACCTTAACAGAGAAAACAGAGCATTCAGAAGGGAAGACTGCCGCACCATAAGCAGTGTGGATAAGGTGACCAGACGTCCCACTTTTGGCGGGACAGTCCCGATTTTTAACAATTTGTCCCGCATCCAGCGGCGTTTTAAAAAAGTCCCAATTTTTGGAAAGAATGCACGACAAGCTAGGAAACGGCGGGAGATAGACCAAATTTTTAATCAAGAAACTCCTCCCTCCTGGTCAATGGTGTCCCACTTTACCAATGTTAACATCTGGTCACCTTAAGTTTGGAGGAAGGCTCAGCTAGGAGTGGGTGCTGTGCTCTGTGTAGCCCGGGAATGAGGGGGTCTTGGAGGGCCTGCGGCTAGTGTGTGAATGCAGATGAGCCTGGGAATGGGGTGTGAGATCCCAGGGCTGTGCTGGGGTGTCTGAACCACCTTGAACTTGACTAACCCACAGCCCAAGGTGGCCCAGGACAGCTCAGAATGTGGTCCAACATAAATTCGTCAAGTTTCTTAAAACATGATGAGATTTTTTTGCAATTTTTTTTTTAAGCTCATCAGCTATCATTAGTGTATTTTATGTGTGGCCCAAGACAATTCGTCTCCTCCCAATGTGGCCCAGGGAAGCCACAAAGTTGGACAACCCTGACTTAAGGTTTCTGAAGTGGAGAATTACATGCTCTGTCTACATTGCACTCACTCTAAGGAAACTGAGAGGCTGGCAGTAAGATGACTGGATTGAAGGAAAAGCCACTGCAGCCAGGAGATCAATTAAAGAAGTTGCAGGTAAGAGCCAAGGGGAAAACATCTGACAGGGTCCTTCGAGGCATTTCCAGAGTGGTCTTCAGTTCAAGACCACTGGAGAATCGAAGATTATTTGGAACATGTATGTGATTAATATGCAGCATGTATTCTCAGTAGGGTTCATTGCCCCCACCCCCCAGCCACTCTGACTGAGATCCGTTGCTCTGAAGATCATTCCCACGCGTGGTGTCTTGGATCATATAAAGAAAGCCAAGAAGAAGGGCTGGCCATGCTATAGCTAAAACACCAGGGGCAGGGCTGGGTCAAGGAATGCAGCGGGGGGTGGGGAATATGGACCCAGGGATCTGAAGGCAGAGGCTGAGGGAAGATTTTCTAAGACAGGGAGAGAGACAGGAGTGAGCAGAGCCCTTGCAAGACCATTCAGGGAGGAAGAAGACAGCTCAGGGAGATGCCTGGGGTGAGGGGTGGGGGTGAGGGTGAGCGGTGGGACTGGTGAGTTCAAAGAAAAAAACAAGGGGAAGCCGGGATAGTTCAGTGGGTTAAGTGCTTGTTTTGCAGCCCTGGGGACTGAGGATCGAATCCCAGCCCCAGCCCGTGCAGACCCGTATGCTGAACTGGGAAGTGCTCCCCATGCAGGAGGCCCCCAGTTCGGTTCTCGCCCCCTGGTTCAGCCCCTGGCTCAAGGGGGCATACCTCCCATGCAGGAGGCCTCCAGCCCAGTTCCCACCCTGCACGCCCCCCGCGCACTTGTGTGGAACAGAACCACATCAAAAACTAATGAAGTACAACTATGGAGACTGCTTTGGGTCCTCCCCTTTCTCTCTCTGTCAAAAACAATAAAATAAATCTTTTAAAAAAAGGAGAAACAGGAGGTCCAAAGTATTGGACACCAAGGAGGAAGAGAGGTTCAAGGAGGTTGGACAGGTCTAATGTGACAAACCTACAACTGAGGGGTCTGTGACAGGGGCTGGGGCTTCAATGGGAAGTAAGGAACCGCAAACAACTCTCATCTTGCCAAAAAAGGCCAAGTCAGTTTACAAGAGTTGCAAGAAAGAAAAGTGATGTCGGGTGTGTGAGCCTGCCATTTCCAAGGGTGACTGGGAAGGGTGCAGCCTTCCTGCACTGCCATGCCATGTGTAGTGAACACGCTCCATGTGAAACAGCACACAGCAGACGTGCAGAGCACACGGTGGCAGGAACCACTCAACCGATCAAGAGAGCCCAGCATGGGTCAGAAAAAGGGTGTGACCACATTTCAGACTCCACATTACCTGGCTTCCTGCCCCTCCCCCATTCCAGTGTAAAGTATTTATAGGAAAAAATCAGGTGTGTGTGTGGGGAGGGTGTGGGGGGTGGACACCAAGAGGCAGGCAGGCATGTGAGTTGAGAATATGGGGAAAAGTGGCAAAAAGAAAAATAAAAGCAATACTACAGAAGAGAAAGAAAACTGAATTTAAAACTTACAGTAAGTAGGGAAACCAGTTTAAAAAAATAATCCATACCTCACTCAGCAGGTGAACTTTTGCCACTTTTGTAATAAAACTCAAACTGACAAATGTAAAATCCTGGGGTACAGAAATAGAATGTCCACCTTTATTTTTAAATCCAGCTTACACACAGGACGCTCGTATAAAACATTATGGAGTTGTGTTCATCGTGAGCAGAGTCCGCTACTGCATATCTGAATAGTTTTATAGCTTTGTGAAAATCTTAGCTTTGTGCACTAAATTTATATCATATTACTCTATACTTTTATCCTTTTTAGTCTCACACTACAACAAAATTTCCTGAACTGCCAGTGAACAAAGCACTAACCCGAATGAAATGACTCCACTGAGACCACCTCCCCCTCCCCCCTATATCCTGACCTTACATTTTACTCTTTCCCACACTTTCAGAGAGTCTGGAATAAAGTAGTCCTCATTTCCCTCGGTTCAGAAGAGAAAGCTGTGAGGAAAGAGTATTTCAAGCAATATCAGTTCACCATTACAGAAAATCGCAGAGCTTACCAAGAGCAACCAAACTATTAGGTGCCCTGACTTTCTCACTGTCAAGTGTTTCCAATTTTTAATCATTCCAACTATACATTCAGACAGTCACCCCCATCCACTCCCTACTCACTCTGTCCGACTTCTGACCAAAAAAGAAAACCAAAAGCTACTGTTCACCAAGTACCAACTACCCTGCATATTATCTCATTTAAGCTTTATAATTTTACAAAGCAGCCACTGCCCCACGCCCACTTTCCAGAAGAAGAAAGTGATGCTCAGATATGTTCATGACTTGCCCAAAGTAAAAGAGCTGCTAAGTGGAGAGGGTGAGCCCACCATTGCAGTCGATGTGACCCCCACCCTCATAGGGAACTCTTCTCACAGCCTGACTCAGCCTCTCAAAGATCTGCAAAGTGAGGAGGCAGATACAGGCAATCTCTCCCCTCTAATCAACCATTACACCTGACGTTCTCATGCCAGAAAAAAGGAAGTGCTTTCTACAAGGCAGACCTAATAGATACAAATCATTTCGAATGAGAGATTAAACACAGTAATTCAAGCAGAGGGACCTAGCGATACCCATCTCAGCCAAGGGACATCAAAGGGGTTGTAATAAGTATGCTCAGCACGAGTTCTCAGCTCAGCCACGTGAACCGCAATTAGAGTGGCTTTCTTGTACAGAGAGATGGAGCAGTAAGATCTGGTGAGGATTTTACTACAATTCTTGTTCCGTGGTCTGGCTACACACAAAGGACATGGCATTCAAGACAGAGCAACTCCACATAGGTTTCCATCAGATCCCTGCTTGTCTTTGTTTTGTGATAATGAGTTTGAGGGCTAGGAAGCCCTTTATGTGTGCATTTTCCTCTAAGAAGAAATGGATACATTTGAGATGACTGTGACAGAGACAAATGAGCTCACAATAGAAATGTTATGCCTACTGACAGTGGAGGAGAGAGGACACCGTGCCCGTGAAGAGAAGCTCAATGAAGGAGGGAAGAAAGAAGTCACTTGCAAGAGAGAAATGACTAGAAGACCCAGGCACACCTTAGTAATAGATTTGCCAATGTCTCACACTGTAAAGGTAGGAAGTAGAAATAGGGTTGACTTATTAACTTATCATTATCATTAATTTTACCTAGTCTTCACCCTTGGTAAGATCTTAGACACATATTCTTTTCTCGAGTGCTTCTGTCTCTTTAAGAACATATTTAGAAAAAATCAGTAGGGTTATGGGGATTCTCATCTAAAATTCTGTGATTAAACCAGAATCCTTGCTTTACAGAACAAGGAAGCCAAGAAAACTTGAATGAGTCAACCAATATACCAAAGAAAAAGTGAGTTTAGATCTGCCAAATTTGTGCTTCGTGATCCATGAACCAGGTCTATAAGCAAAACGAGATTACAGATATTCGTATTTGACTTCAAAATTCCAAAGCCCAATGGTGACTTCAGGCTAATACATTCACATTGCCTCAGAAACGTAAGTATCACCTACTGGACAGCCCACAGGATAGACCTAGTAAATACAGAGCAAACCAATTTTCAAAAGCCAAGGAGAAGAAAGAAAATGTTAAAAAAAAAAAAAAAAAAGGCAGAGAGATTGTTCTAAAGAATAAGAGTCTAAAAAGACAGTAAAACCAAATGCACGGCGTGATCGCTGATTGGATTTCATATCCAAAAATGTACATGAGATATTATTGGGAAACTGCACAATTTTAATGCTGATGGAATATTAATAAATATTATTGTCTCAACATTTATCTTTTGACTGACAATAGTGTTTTGTTTAGGTAGAAGAATATCTTTGTTATTAGGAAATACATGCTGAAGCACTTAGGAGAGGACCATTTGTCACAGTGACTACAGCTTCAAACAGGCCCCTAAAAAAGTATGTGTGTGTTTGTGTGTGTGAAAAACATGAACAATCTGTAAATCTAGATGAAATCTAATGTAACTGTCATTTCAACTAGTGCATAGGTTTACCATCTTTAACAATAATGTTAGAAGAAAAAAAATCACTTGTAGTAATAGATGAAATAATAAACAAAAAAAATATTATAAACATGGTGGTAGTTGAAAAACACAAACACATATCCCAGATGTCATCCTGTATTCAAAATAAATCTGGGGTTTGCAATGACCAAACAATGATATTAAAGGAGCTTCCCTGCATTTAGTAGGAGCTTCCCATGAAACAGCAAAATTATTATTGTTATAAAGCTTCCTGTGGCTTTTACACTTGATCTCAGCCAAAAGGCGGAGAATTCTGTGGCTTTTAGAAAATATGAGACTTACTATAAAAATCTGCAGAAAAACAAAAATGTTTTGTGGTTAACTTTTCAACGTCTTGAACAATAATAAAGTTAGGAGCTGGTTTTGAGCCGATCTCTTCATCAAAGCTCTGTGCACTTTTTTTTTTGTGACTGTGTACAACACTTCCCTTTTTTAAATGTTAAGTAAGACCAGCTTTAACAAGTCCTGACTGGAGACGAGCATGATGTGCTTTGAGATGAATGCATACAGGCCGCCTCATGTTAACTTTTTCGTTACTCGACTTCATTTGCATCACCAGCCAAAGAAACTGTTGAACAGACAAGCCCGCTGTTATGCTCAGCAAGCCTCTTCCATCCCCATTCCAGGAGAAAAAGCCAGCCACCAATGGCACTGATAATGGGACCCCAGCTCCTTCCCTTCCCCGTGAGGAAATCTTTATGAAAAAAAAAGCAAAAAACATAGACATTCGAGGTGCTTCATGATGCAGGACCTCAAGGTTATTCTACACACTCAGAAAGGCTCATATCTTCCCATGTGGGCCTTTCCAATGATGGTTTTAAAAGGCCCTCAAAAGCAGGTACTAGAATTCTAAATGATCTAACACATTTCCCCTTCAAATTCAAAGTCGAAAGATCAAGGGGGGAAGCTGGGATGGCTCAGCAGGTTAAGTGCTCACTTTGCAGCCCCAGAGACCCGGGATCGAATCCCGGCCTGTGTGGACCCATATGCTGAACTGGGGTGAGCTTCCCATGCGGGAGGCTCCCAGTTCGGTTCTTGCCCCTGGATTGGCCCCTGGCTCGAGGGGGCGTACCTCCCATGCAGGAGGTCCCCAGCCCAGTTCCCACCCTGTGCGGCCCCCGCCCACCTGTGTGGGACGAAACCATGTCGAAAACTGATGATGTTACAACTATGGAGACTACTCTGGGCCCTCCCCTTTTTCTGTCTCCCTCTGTCTTTCAAAAATAATAAAATATATCTTAAAAAACAACAATAACAAACAAGCAAACAAACAAACAATCAGAAGCAAAAATAACAGAAGCTTGTGAGGTCACTGGTCCGAATCAGCTCCCTGTTGTGGTTTCATACACAGCCCAGGAAATCTGGGGTGATAGTCCTCAGAACTTGCAGTGAAGATCTTTGCTCAACACATCCTTGTAAAGAGGCTACAAGGGATGTTCTCTCCCTTTGAACTGATGCTTTTAAGACTTGGCAGTTGGAGAGGCTGGCAATTAGATGTCACACTAAGAGCGGTTCATCACTTGTTTATGGAACACAGTGACAAATGGCAAAAAGTCCAACCCAAGAAGGACAAGTCTCTCAAAGGAAGGTTTGCGTAACCTTCCCCCTCACGATGCAAAAAGAGGTTTCAAATGCTAAAACAGCTAAATCCATGGGGCAGAAGTAAATGGCACAAAGCAGAGTCAAACCAGAATGAAGGGCTGCCGGTCAAGCTACCAAGTCCCTATAGGATTGCGTGTTAGTAAACTGGCTAACTTCTGTTCACAGCTGCTCATCCATAACACACTAACTCCACCCTTAAAAAAAATGGAATGGAAAACCCTTAAAATGGTAGTTGTCTGTTTTTGTTTGCTGAGTAAAAGGCAAGAGAGGAGACAATGTTGATAGTCAACCATTGCTATTTAAATTAAACACATTTGTTTTTCTGCACAAACCAGGGGGAAAAATTAACTATGCAGTACATACACATTATTTCCCTAAGGCATAAGGTGAACACTGAGTAAACCTATTACTACTGGCTTACTAACTTCAAAAAAGTTTCTGGAGATGCCAGGATACACAGTGGCTGAGCGCTTGCCTCACAAGGTCCGGGGTTCGATTCCCGGCCCCAGCACATACAGCTCCATATGCTGAATTGTGATGCAACTGGAAACCCACCAGGATGGCTCAGAGGTAAAGCTTCTCACCTGCCATGAGGGAGGACCCAGTTTGGTACCCACCTTGCATGGCCCCACATCCACCTGTGTGCAATGAAACCATGTCATAAATAATGATGCACAACTATGGAGACTGCTCTGGGCCCCTTTCCCCTTTCTTTCAAACAATAACAGAAATCTTAAAAAGAAGTTTCTATCTTTGATTACTATTTTCATTTATGTTAATCCATGAGCGTAACAGGTTTTGATTCCATTTGATGGTTTTGTTTTTGTTTTTAAACTTATTTGCTTGAAAATCTTAGAATTTTTTGGACACTATCTGAAAGTTCCAAATTATCTATAAATAAAAGGTGGTATGATTACATAAATTGATCATCCCATGGGAAGATTTTTTAAAAGAATAAAACAAGTTGTTGAAGAATGCCATTCAAAAGATTCTGTGAACTCACCCCCTAAACAATTTTATTTAAAATATTTTGGGGAAAGCTGGGATGGCTCAGCGGGTTAAGCACTTGATTAGAAGCCCCGAGGACCAAGGATTGAATCCCGGCTCTGGCCCAGGCGGACCCACATGCTGAACTGGGGTGTGCTTCCCAAATGCGGTGAGGCCCCAGTTCAGTTCAAAAAATAAATAAATAAAATAAAATATTTTGAATATTTATACTCGTGTATTTGTAAAACTAAGGCCTCTGGATTTCATCAGATTCTTGGCTAAGACTACAGCTTTTGAAAGTACTCAATCACTAATATAAACACATTTCTATTTTAGTCTTATAGTAATATGTAGACTACTATCTTCAGAGGACTGTCTTCCATAGAATATATTTTGCTCCCGCTTGTTAATTTTTCTTTGGATTTCGCGGGAATGGGTGAAATAAGGGGAAGAAAATAGAAAGTTCAGTTTGGTTGTTACAAAGTAATACTTCTGGGATGTAGGGAATAGCATGGCAATATGATCAATAATGTCGCAATAACTATGCGTGATGTCAGATGGGTACTAGATTAGTGGGGGTGATGGGAGTAGGCCAGGAAGGGTGGGTGAAAGGGTTCCCGGGAAGCAATCAAGAAGTACAAATTCATAGTCACTAAATAGTCACAGGGATGTCAAATGCAGCAATAAATAGGGCACACAATAAATAAAGATGTGATAACTGGATATTGAATCGGAGGGGAACCAGAAGTATCGGAATGAGGAATTTGTAAGTTATATAAATGTCTCATCACTAGGCTGTACACCTGAAACCAATATATGTCAAAGTAACTGAAAAGATAATAAAAAAAATAAAAAACAGGAAAATAATACTTTGATTCCTTTTAGCCAAAATGGAATTAGCCAAAGACGGGTAAATGCTTACTTCCTAGTTAGCAACAGGAAGACCAAATAGAAAGAAAGGAGTAAAAGCAGCGGCAAACACCGGGCCTGGTGCACGGGGTGCCCCCCGGGAGACCCGGTCCCCTCCCTTTACACTCTGCTCCCGCATTCCGGATCCAGCCCCATGTTCTTTTCAGGTGACTCACCGTCTGATTCCTGCAGGTTCAGGAAATGCTCTTCCCCAGCCTACAAATCTCACCTGCTCTCAGATGTGAGTCACTCACACCAGCAAGGGCAGGTCTCTCCAGTTGTCCCCGAGCAGGAGGAGACCCATAAAGGGGGTGCCTCAAAGGACCACCTTGAGGCGGGCTAGCAAACACCCACCTTCTCAGGCAGAGGAGGGGAATGCTTCTTCCCCACGCTGGACCAGAGAGCCCACCTCCCTGCCAACCTTAAGTTTCCAGCCTTATTCTTCATGAGAGTTGAGAAGCCTGCGGCAACTTGAAGACGGCCAGCTACCGCGATGAAAGGTAAATAAGAACTGGTTTCAGTTTTCTTGTGTTTTTTTGATGTATGTGTCTTAAAAGCCGCGGTTGATTCGACACAGTACTGATTAAGAGGAATTGCATGTCTGCTGAAATCTGAGGTCCAGAGAAAAGGGGAAGCAGCAGGCTCCCTGGCTGAGATGCTGACGTCCTCCTAGTGAGACCCAGCTCTTGCAAACGGGCTGCACGTCCTTCACGGAGCCTCAGCCAGGCAGGCAGAAAATGTGCGCCGTGTCCTGCGCCATCCAACGTGGAAATGATGTTTCAGACATCGCTTCTACGAAGTGACTTTTTTCTTATTTTAATCACATTGCCTTCGTTAGACGCATCCCATCTGAAGTCCCTTGTCATTGTTTCCCAGCACCCGAAACTTACACTTGTCTCATAATCGTTCGTTCACATTTTTCTTCTTAGAGGGAGACAGAGAGACACAAAGAGAGAGACAGAGCAAGACAGAGAGAGAAAGAGAGACAGAGAGAGAAAGAGAGACAGAGAAAGAGAGACAGAGAGCGAAAGAGAGAGAGAGACAGAGAGAGACAGAGACAGAGGGAGAGGAAAGTACTGATTTTCAGTCCTATCTCATTTGATAAAAGAATCTCCATCTTTTCACTGAGCACACAAAGAACAGGCCGAGCCTCATTCGGAATCCTGACGATCGTGTCAAAACACGCCAGGAAAAGAGCTGAGAACAGTGCCTAGCTGCTCTTATTCAGCTTCACCTGCAAACTGTCCCAGGCAGGTGTTCGCGTCGCTGAGGAAAACCAGGAGTAAGTGTAGAGATCTGAACTCTTCCAAGTGACATTAAGGACTTTAAAAGATAGGTGAGCGTAAGGGAGAACGATTTTCCAGTTTATTCGGTTAGAGATTGATCTACTCCAAAATTTCACATCATAGTCTCAAGTTGAAGCTGTTTCCATGTTAGATTAATATCTTTATCAACTTCCTCAGAAATCTAGTAAAAGATTCCAATGTCTCACAAAATGAGCAGCACACAGCTTGGTTCTCTATCCCAACGCCTATGGCAGGGGAGGGCAAAGAGCCAAATGCTGGCGATGTTTTCTTTCATTATTATTTCTGCCCATTGGAAGGGGACAGTCTTTCCCTCCCTGAAGTAAGGATCAGGGAGATGTGGCCTCTTCGTCCTTCAGCAAAACCCTATCGTAAGTCTATGGATTCCAGCATCTCCTTGAGCAGCCATTCAGCTATGTGGGCTTAAGAAGAAAGGGCCGCAGGAACAATTAGATGGCTGAAGACCATGTTTGAGGGTGCAGCCCAGAGGAAAACAGGAATGTGTCATAAAATCCGAACTACTCATGGAGAGACTGAGATGGCATGTCTCTAGCCAGAAACTAGGTAAGGCACGCTGAGGGCACCAGCTGCATGTTGGGGGATCAGGGTGGGAGGAACAAGGCTGGATGGAGGTGGATGCTTTCATTCATGTCCTTCCGAGTCCGCCTGCTTTTCTTCCTTCCATGCCACTGCAGGGTTCCACTTCCTTTAAGGACAGGAATTCTTTCTCGCTGAGCCCTTTGCGGTGAGAAAATGCCACAGACATTTCAGAAAGGGGAGACCAGGACAGCCCCTTGCTCCTGTACGCCTCCACTGGGAGAGACACTGGGAAACCCTGTGGAATCCTGTGTGAGCCCCAGCGAAGTTAGAATGTCAGTGAGGTGAGCTTCAGGTCACATCACCTGGGGACGGCCCAGGCTGCAGCGCAGATGCTCCGTGCACAGCCGTGGGGCAGGGGTTTGGTTTGGGGCAGGGGTTTGGTTTGGGGCAGGGGTTTGGTTTGGGGCAGGAAGCACAGGACTCACAGCAGAATCCTCCAGGGTCAGGGTGCTAACTGTGCTACCAGCATGCCTCTCCCATCCCCAGGAGCACACCACACTCACAGTAAAATCGGGGGCTTACATTACGTGTGTGGTCACTAGAAACCTTCAGGTGATGTCCTGAGGCACTAGGATTGCTTATCAGAAGCCCAAGGCTGGAATCAAACACAAGGATGCTGGAGGGGAACACAGGCGGAAGCCAGAGAGCAGGAGAAGACCGATCCTCCCCATTTCTGCCACTTGCGGGACCTTAATCAAATCTTGTCCTCTGCAAGAGGGAGATGAATGTGTTGTGCTTTTGCTCCGGTAGAAAGTGTTACACTAGCTCCAACGCGAGGGCCCACTGCAGTTCTTCTGGTTGTGAATACTGGCAGCAGAGACATGAGCATGTGGTTAAAAACCAGGGGGCGATGAATCATGAAGACAGCAGGGGAACAGAAACAAGACTCAAACCTGCTGCTTCAGGCCAAGGTCAAGCCCCGCTCCTTGGGGATCCAGCAAGAATTTTTCCCAAACTTTCTACCAACTTCCGTTGGCAAATGCGGGAGGAACACAACCTTTGTTCTCCCTCTGCACCTAATTAGCATATTCTTTCTATCATTAACATTCTTATTAAGTAAACATGGAAAAGCTTACACTAAAATGCACTGGAGGAAAAGGAAAGATTCAATTCCCGCAAGTCATTCACACCCGGAATTCTGCCATTTCTCTGGCAAGGCAGTTTCTGATACTGATCTCTGTCTTTCTCAAAGCAAAAGGTGCCTACTTAAAATGACTTTTTTCTAATATAGTAGATAGAATTCATACGGCATAAACTGTCCTTCTAGCCCTAGTACTAAAGCAACAATCATCAACATACATCGACAGTTTATATTTGCCCCTGACTACTGCGGATTTTAACATAGATTATTTAAACCAAAAGGCCTAACACAACAACCTTGAGGTGTGTACAGATGTTGCCCTCATTTTACAGCTGAGCAAACAAAGGCTTAGGTGGTACACAGGTATGAAGCACAGGTCTGACCTTGAACCATGCCTGCCTGCGGTCACCCATGCTCTTAGTTGCTACTTGGTAAAGCAGAGAAGCTTCACTGTTTGCCAGTAGTGACTTCTTTTGTGTGGGTGGTGTAATAGGTAAAACGAGACGATGTGTGACTTATGTACTGTATCAATTGACTGCAGTAGAGTCATGACTGTCTCGGGTATATTGCGCCCTGCAATAAACCTGGAGTTCCTCTACTTCCTAGTTTTCCCACAGGAGATATCGGCTAATCCTCAGCAGTTTGTGTGGAAGTACAGGAGGTATGAGCTCTATCCCTCTACCAACAGACCGCATGCGTCTATTGAAGGAAACTTTTTAAGCCTCAGTTTCTTCATCTGACAACTGGGGGTACTAGATCTTACTACCACTCAGGTAGCAACTAAATACGGAGCTCTTAATACATACCAAGCTCCAATAAAAGATCTACAAGGATTGAGAGTAGGGATACCTCATTCGATACTCAAGTCGATCCTATGATGTTTTAAAGAGGAAACTGAGGCATGAAGGGGTTAGGTTAGGTAACCTGCCCAAGTTAAGTGGCAGACCTGCAATTTGAATCCAATATCCTTTTAATACGTTAAAACATAACTAAATAACATAGACCAACCCTAGGCACACGATAATACTAGACAGCATTTGCTGAATCCTTGCACGTATTAATTAGTGTTGCTGTTGTTACCGTGCCCGACGAGATAGAAACAGACTTTTCAGCAGCCGAGGGAGGTAGCATGCTCTCACATTACAGACGTGACTGGCTTTCAGCCACCCACCACTCTCCAGAGAACACAAAGCAGAGAGAAACTCCACATCCGTGAATCTGCACGGTTACCCTCTGCTAAATGAACCAAGATCCTGGTCTCTTCCAGAAGCCAGTATAATGGAGGGCAGCAGAAGCAAAATAAACCTGCAGGCCCTTCACTATCAGGGAGTTAGGATCGAGCTGAAGAAAGAAGACTCGTAACAGAAGATCACACAGGCTCTCAGCACACCTTAGAGTACTCAGCCCTATGACTGTCAGAATCCCAGAAAATCAGGCATGGACTCACACCGCCTCTAGACCTCAGGCATCTCAGGACCAGACACACTCTTTTCGGGGTGGATGACCTACCTGCCCAAACTTGTTCCTCCTGCTACCTGCCAGAACTCAAGTGAAACTGAAAAGAAATCATCAACGGGCCTCGCAAGACCATTTAGATAAATTGGCTGAACACCGAATTGGAAAAACTGCAAAGTTCATTGTTTACTAGATGTAGGAAGGTTGTCGGGAAAAAATCCAGCCATTGTCAAATAATGAGAATGCTTATAGGGCTGGATGCTTTTTCCTTGTATTTGCTGGACAGTCCTTCAGCTGGGTACAGTACAGCGACTCAGAGCTCACAGAAATATACAGTCCTTAAATAAGAACAGCCACAGTTTTTTTGGGATCATGTCAACTAAGCATTTTCAAGACTTGAACAATGAAAACTTTGACAAGATAAAGGTTTGCTACTGTCTATTCAGTCCTCATATTATAGGTAGCATAACGAATGAATAAAACAATAGCGGGTGTTATTAGAAAGGTAAACTATCCTGTCAATGCTTCAGCGTGTTATTATCATTGCTGAACAAACCAAACTGTAACGTATTTTAAACATCAGCATTTCTTTTTCCCTTTACCCTAAAACATTCCTAAGTTCATGTTGCAAACAACAAAATTATAAATATACACACGCACACGTGAGCACAGCATGCATACACACACATACACACACACTCTCGATGAAAAATTATCCACTGAGTCTTCTTCATCCTAAGTCTCAGAAATAACAACAAGTATCAGCTATGTGCTCAGTCCTTTGCAAAGGCATGTTGGGTCTCAGCATGCACACTGCTGATAATCAATCAGTTTGCCATCTGTATGAAACTGCACGCAGGTCAGAGACACACATCAATCGGCCAATGCAGACATCAGCTTCAGTGTTCAAAGCGGAAGGCCCCTGACTTGTAAGAGCCAAGGGTATGCTAGCACTTGCTCCCATGCCCCCCCCCCCCCCCCCCCATTCCTTCTGGGGCCTGGAAGATAGTCCCAGCAGCACTGCTGTCTCACAACCAGGGTGGCAAAGCAACAACACCTCTAGCCTTGACAGTCTTCCCCATCCCAGCCCCCACGGGGCATTGGAAGATTCCCCATGCTGCCTCTCTTCTATGTACAATCACCCAGTTTCTTCACACCAAACAATATACTCACATGGCTATTTTATATTCAGAACAGGGGTATCCAACCTTTTGGTTTCCACGGGCCACCTTGGAAGAGTAACTGTCTTGGGCCACACATAAAATATACTAACAATGATGATAGCCACTGAGCTAAAGAAAGTTTGCAAATTTGTGTTGGGTCGCATGCAGTGACCCAAGGGCCCACAGGTGGACAAGCTTGATTTAGACCCTGCCTAAGTCCCCTTCCCCTCCAAAAAACAAAAGATGTAAGGTCGTTTACAGAGATGCTTAATATGAAGTAAGTTCAAACGAATTTTAAATAAGAAAAACAGAGCCTGGGAAAAACAATGGTGGGAACTTAACGTGCCAGAGTTTATTTCAACAAATGCATTAATTCCTATCTATTTGATGTAAGCCAAGTGCATCAGCCCTTATCTCCTCCATCTACCTTCTGTCAACATTCCAACAGAAAAAGAAGCAGACGTAATGATTCCGTTTTGATAGATGAGCAGCAGGCCTAAAGGGGCATTATCCTCAACATGCGGGCTACAAGAACTTTCTCCCAGTTCTCACACAGACAACTGAGGCAGCAGGGAACACCCAGACACGAGGCACAGGGGCAGGGACTGAATACTTGGAGGTGCCAACTCAACTCAGTCCAGGCAAAGCCACTGAGGGGGACACATGCCACAACACAATGGGTCTAGGTCTGTGGCATAATTTGAAGATTAAGGTTTATTTTATTTTTTGAAAGAAGGTGAGAGAGAGACAGAGAGAGAAGGGGGAGGGCCCAGAGCAGTCTCCATAGTTGTACATCATTAGCTGTGACATGGTTTCATTCCACACAGGTGGGTGTGAGGTCACATGGGGCAGGAACTGAATTGGGGGGAGGGAGATGCTCCCGCATGGGAGGTGAGAACCTTCACTGCTGAGCCATCCACTCGGCTACCAGTTGTGCTGCAGGTCAGTGTATGGGTTTGCACGGGCCGGGGCCAGGAATCGAGCCCCAGACCTCACGATTTCGTGGCAAGCACTCAACCGCTGAGCTATCCCGGCATCTCCTAAAGATTTTCATTGCACTGCTGTTTCTGCATAATTACTCTAAGAAAACTACTCTGCTCCATTTCCCCCATGACCCGATTTGAATGATCAAAACTTTACAAGTGTTAGTCATAGGAGGTTAGAACCATAGGAAAATGCCATTGTCACCTGTACAAACAACATTTCCATACGGTTCAACCTCATATATTAGCACCAAGGGAGAAGACACATTAGCGCTTCTGAAGGAATATTCATCTCAAATTAAACATGAGGCCATGATGGGCTAAAATCCTATCAAGTATCTCAAAGCTTGTCTTACAAGCTTATCGATTTCAGGGAGAAAAATAAAATATTCAGTTAGGAGGGATTAGTCAAACTGAGGGAGAGGTTTAGACCTCAATCAATCAATCAGGTAGTAAAGACCTGGGGCAGCCCCATCATGAAATTCCAGGCCTCAGACGATAACCCACAGACAAGCTTTATTTGATCTACCCAGGCTTTTAAGAAGACGAAGCTAGAATTTAAAAAGATTTTTTAAAGATTTATTTTACTGTTATACCAGAGAAAGAGACAGAGAGAAAGAGAGGAGGAGAGCTCAGAGCAGTCTCCATAGTTGCACATCATCAGTTTTCAACACAGTTACATTCCACGCAGGTGGGCAGGGGGCGCAGGGCGGGAACCCAATGGGGGCCTCCCACACCACTTCAGCCCATGGCGAGAACCAAACTCAGGGCCACACACCAGTTCAGCACATGAGCCAGGGCCAGGACTCGATCCTCAGTCCCTGGGGCTACAAAGCAAGCGCTTAACCCGCTGAGCCACTCCGGCTTCTCCCAGAATTTAAATGTGATGCTATTTTGTATACCAAAACAAAACAAAATAAAAACAAAATGAGCCTGAGAGCAGGGCAGCACTTACTCGCTCACTGTGGCCCTGGCCGCTGATGAAGTCCCCTGGCACTTAAGCGGGCAGCTATATTTTACTAGCACACAGGTGCCACCGATTATTTCCTCTCGTACCTGGCTCAGCTGCCTCACTGGCATAACCTACGAAGCTCTACAGTAGACTCTGTTAGCCGGCACCCACGGGGTTGGCAGACGCCGGACAAACGTAAGTAGACTCTGTGAACAGCACCTCAAACCACCCGCACGCTCAAGACATGGGCAAAACGTGAGCGTGCTAGCTGTCAAGGGCCGGTTCACAGAGAGTCTACGGCACTGCAATTCATGCCTCACTTCTGACTGAGTTAGCTGTTTAGAATAAGGTGACCAGACGTCCCGCTTTTGGCAGGACAGTCCTGATTTTTAACACTTTGTCCTGCGTCCTTTTAAAAAAAGTCCCGAGTTTTGGAAAGAATGCACAACAAGCTAGGGAACGGCGGGAGATAGACCCAATTTTTAATCAAGAACCCCCTCCCCCCCCCGGTCAATGGTGTCCCGCTTTACCAATGTTCAAATCTGGTCACCTTAGTTTAGAAGCATCAGAGGACCAGGGGCTCGGGTCCTAGGCCATGCCTGCAACGCCTCTCCTCGCAGCCCTGCCAGAACTCCGCGTCCACTTCAGGACACAAAGGAGGATGGTCGTGGGGGAGGAAAAGAAAGAAGCGGGCAGGTGCCGACACCGGTGGGCCACGTTCCATGACAGCCTGACAGGACGTCAAGTGTTGTCAGCATCCCGATTCGGTGCCTGCAGACGCTCCACAGGCCTCGGGGACAGGGACCAGCAGGTAACCGGGCAGGCGAGAAGGAAGACGCAGTCAGTACTCCAGCTGGAGGCAGGGGTAAGCAGGCAGTGAGCAGGGGTCAAGGTCCCCTGACATGGCCCATGGGGACAGCAGAAAAGGCTCTGAGAGCTGCAGGCACACAAGTCAGACCTGGAAGCCGTGTCGGGAGGTGGGATTTCCAGGACCAAAGGGTCAGGTCGACAGGAAGGGCCTGGAGCTGGGAGTGGCCCAGTGGGCAGGCAGACCGAAGGTGAGGATGCGAGGGTATCTGCGTCATGTCCTGTGCCAGACAGGGAGTCGGGACGGGCTGTGATGGGAAGGGACATGAAGCGAGGAAATGTGACAGGCAAGAGAAAGGCATGTGAGAAATATCAGAATTCAAACATATTCGGGATGCTGGGATACAGCTCAGTGGTTGAGCACTTGACTTGTCCAGGGTTCAATTCCCGGGCCGGGCCCATGCAGCCCCACATGCTGAGCTGGGGCACAACTGGTAACTGCCAGGATGGTGGTGAAGCTGCTCACTTCCCATGCAGGAGGCCCCCGGTTCAGTCCCGCCCTGCACAGTCCCATAGCCACCTGTGTGTAATGAAACCATATCGCAACTAATGATGTGCAACTAGGGACTGCTCTGGGCCCTCCCCCTTCTCTCTCTCTCCTCTCTCTAACAATACAATAAATCATTTAAAAAAAAAAAGAATTTGAACATATAGGTTACCATTTCTCCTCGCTGAACAACTTACCATGTTCACATAACAACCCAGAATTGTTTTGATCCAAATAGTCCCATTGAGAAGCATTGTTTTAAAAATAACTAATGCCAGTAAAACTGAGAGTAGAAATTACTGTGAAGAAAATGTTACACACCTATGTACGTGGGTCTACACATGCATATGTCATATGAAATGAACTCCACACGATATCAGATCCTTTTACTGCATGTGTGTGGGGGAGGGATATTTATTTCTTGCTTTTATGAAAGGAGAACATGAGAAAACAGTGAGGGTTTGATGATGATAAAAATGGTGACATATTCACTGGTATTATAAACCTCGCTGGAGAACTTTTTAAATTACCAAGGCAGGTAGGGGATGAAACCGAAAGGCTTGTCTCTTACACTAAGGTGACCAGATTTTAACATTGGTAAAGTGGGACACCACTGACCCGGGGGGAGGGGGTTCTTGATTAAAAATTTGGTATATTTCCCGCCATTTCCTAGCTTGTGGTGCATTCTTTCCAAAAATAGGGACTTTTTTAAAACGCTGCGGGACGCGGGACAAATTGTTAAAAATCAGGAATGTCCCGCCAAAAGCGGGACGTCTGGTCACCCTATCTTAGACACCAGTCTTAGTCCATCAGTTTAACAGCATTATGGTTTAGTTACGTTGTGATGTAAAGAATTAGGGGAGCTCACCTGACATCTATTGTATCGGGAGAGGCCTCAGGAATCCCTACCTGCTCCCCCACAGCCCAGACAGCCATCATAAGGACTTTATTCGAAAGGTGAAGGTGACCACCACCACCATGAAGAATCAGAACTCCCACGTATAATGCTTAAGCTACGGGGTGACCCTTCCACAACACGGATGAGCAGCTCCATCAGCTGGTGAAAAGCATGCTTCCTTTTTGAACAGGCTGACGAATGGTCATCGAATGACTAAAAACTTGAGCTAGGGCCCTGAATTCTGAGAAATGTGTTGAGGGAACCAGGAGTTCCTCGAAATATAGGTTTTGTGAGAGTATATTCTGCTGAGTCCATTATTCTTGTTATAAGAGGACTGTAGCCCCTAACCTTTCCCACCAGCCTCCTCGACAGCAATAATCCAGAATGTGGCTACATATTAATTCGATTTTGCCTGAACAGCACATAAAAATATAGAGCTCAACTCAGTAAACTAAAATTTGACTGTATGAGTAGCAAGGCTTTTATTATTCAGCTGAAAAGTAGATACTATTTGCCATGAATCCCACCTTGTATTATCCTAGCACTTACAATACGATGTTAACTTTGTATGTATATCACCAATCTCACCACAGTTTGGGGAGGCAAGCCAGCCCTTTATTATTTCATTTCACAGGTGAGCAAGCTCAGACTGAGAGGGAAAATGCCTTGCCCAGGGTCCCAGGCTCAACGACTGGGTCTGTTATAACACTGAGCGGCTGTCTCTGAATTGAGGTCAAAGGCACGGGCAGGTTCCTTGTGAGGTTCCACTAATCGAGCCAAGTAGCACAGAGGGAAGCAAACTCCCTGGGTCCCCAACACCAGGGCTCATTTGCTGGCTCTGCCTCTCACTGTCTGTGTGATGCTGGGAGAGCTATTGAATCGCACTGAGGTCCCTCACCTCTGCAGCAGGAAGCAGCAGGTCTGAGGTCAAGGTTACAAAGAAGCATTAGCCAGGACCTTGCCTTCGGGGAGAAACAATCCAGTTTGCATCACCCCCACCCCTCAGCACACACATAAAACAAGTGATCGGTGGCCAGCTAAAAAAAAAAAAAAATGTTAACGCTGAAGGTGAACCAAAATGTGCCTAAATGCAGGCTATCCCTGCATTTAGGAAAGGCTGTGTGCTCTGCGTTCCAACACCGCGGCGATACTGACTCCAAGCGTGCATTGATCACGTGCCCTGTGCACACACTGAGCTCGTTCTACCACAAAAAGAAGTAAAATGTGTCCAGTGAGGTAGCTCCTCTTTCCCAAGGCTTTCAGCAGAACTCTTAGCAGTGCTGGAACGCACTCACACACAGACACGCACACATACAGACACACACACACACACACACACACATTCATTCAGTCTCATTCTCTCATGCACGCACTCAGCTTTAAACAGAGAAAGATTCTTAGGTTTCAGGTGATTCCAAAATGCAAGAGAGGCCACGCTCTTGACCGAAAACTGTGCTTTAGGTGGCTTTTGTGAATGTTACAACTTTACCAGTGACATTTGACAAACTACAGCAGAATAATCGGTCGCTACATGCAGGACCTATCAAGTCATTATATGTTTTTTCTAAGACAGTGACAACCACCACTAACCACCACCTCAGACCTGAAATTCTTACAGTTTCGAATGTGAGCTTCTAAAGAACAAACTGGAACGTGGAGGGTGAATAGGAGAGGTAATGAAACTATAACTGTCACTGGGGACCAACCACCACCCCATTCTCTGTCCAAAAAATAAATAAATACATGAGGAGCAAGCATTCAATTAGCCTTTACCTTTGGATCATGACCGTTTGGATACTGATGGCCAAGGAGAACCTGGGAAACCCAGGAGAGCGAAGGCACTGCTGGAGCCCGGCAGTCACACCTGCTCGCTCCTCCCCAACTGGGCACACCGGCGGCTCCCCAGCTGTGCTGAGATCGGACGCCGTGAACTGCAAATGCCAGGCGGGGCGCCCCAGGCAGCGGCCCCACATCGGGGCAGCCCCCTGGGCTTCCCACTGTTCTCCCAGGGAAACCGTGGAGACGTGGGCATGCAACACAGAGGGTTCACACCCCTCTGCACACGCAGATAAACCTGTCCTTCCTGAGCCCTGGGATCTGCCATCTCAGACATCAGAGCCGTGCAATACAACAGGCAGGGTGCGCACTTGAAGGCCCCCGTGGAGGTCTGGCCACAGAGAAAGAACTGGGACAAGGTGTGGATTCTCGGGTATGAGCTAAACATGACCATCACTGGCCACTATTTTGTCGGGGGGTGAGGCGGTCACTTAGAGGTACCAGAAAAATCCGTTGTAAAGAATGCTCAGTGATGATCACCAAAAGCAAGGACAGGCCAGGAGTTGATGGAGAGGGAGCAGAGAACGAGGAAGAAGAATGTATTGATAACTAAGGAGAAAGTCTGATGATCCATATAGGTCAAATGTAGTTGCATAAGATGCAAAAGCAAATGGAGCAAGGTGTGCAAAATCCAGTGGTGTATAGGGTGAATGCTGTGAGCTACAAAGGGGAAAATGTAGGCACATCACACTTTTCAAGACAGGACCCAAATCTTGAAAGTGTCCTGATGTTTTCAATGCTGTTCAGGCCAAACCAAACGTGATCTCCAGTTCAGAAGTCCAGCAGGTTCCCCAGGGGCTCAACAGGGAAAACAAGCCGCAGCCCTGCCCCGTATTCACCCTCCCACTTCCTGCCTTCGGAAATGAACCCCCAGAATGTGATTGTTACTCCAGGGCAGTGTAACAGAAAGACATTCCGTGGCAATCAGATCTGTTGGGCATCCTGACTCTACCCATGACTCCTTGCGTGTGATTCAGGGCAGGTTAATTAGGGTGTCTGAACCTCTGGGATCTTCCCACCTACAGGTGGGGGTGGGAGCAACAGAACAAACACATAGGTTATAGGGCTGCTCTGAGAAATGCATGGGACACCAAGCACCCAGTGCAAGGTCTAAGATAGAGGAGACACTGAGGGCACGGCACGCTCAGCCTTTTCCATCGTCCTTATTTATAGAGTGAGCCTATCACCAACAACATAGCAACACAGGGAATAGAAGAGTCAAAGGCTAATATCCATGAGTGGCTAGAAAAAAAATAATAATGCAGCCAGCAGGTCTGTAAGCCCCGATAGCATCTAACCGCAGGAATGGCTGCAAACCCTGGCCTACCACAGACCTTGCATTCTTGGGCAGTTCCATCAGAGCTCAGGAGGCAGGACCGGGCTCCACCCATGAGCGAGGCCTGGACACAAGCCCATCTTCTACGGCTGAAGCAATCCTCATTGCGACACCCTGCAGGCGCTGGGACATGCAGGGGATGTAGCCAGCGTGCAGGGAGCTGAGGTGTAGATGGCGGTGAAGAGAGGCGGTTGGCAGGCGAGGATCAGAGACGACTGACTGAAAGGAAGGGCGGCTCCGGGAGCAAAAAGAGCCGGCAAAGGGTCCTCCTCACGGGGTGGCTGAGGCCACACACCATGTAACAGTCTCAGCATAAACAAGGAGGCAAGAACTGGTTTGCCCACGTGTGCAACCCATCCATCGGCAAATAAACGTCTGCGGTGTCCTCCTGGGATACGCAACAGGAGCTGACAAGGCTTAGCCCTGACCCAGCTGCCTCATAAACAGTCTTGTGTTAGCCTGACAGGCATCTCTAATGGCTGGGTCACTGCATTCACAGTACGAGGGGGGACCCAGTATCTCCTGGAGGGTGGGCCCCTTGTAGGACAGGCTTCCCCGGCTAGGGGAGTGTTCTAGGAGCCCATCTGCATCCATGTAGCAGCTGGCGTGGTGGTGAGAGGCTTCGTTCAGCTTCAGTGAGTATTTTTGGAGACTCTTTCCATGCGTTTGCCCATTTCACAATGGGTGATTGACACGAACAACGTGCGGCATGACAACGCATCTGCCCACACCGCGCTGAGTACTCAGCAATTTTTCCACCAAAATCAGCATCACCCCCTGTGCCACACCCTCCCCATTCACCCGATCGCTCCATGAGTGTGGTCCCTCCGCCCCCTGCAAAAAGTCCTCAAAGGCAACATTTTGCTGAAGTGGAAGAGATGAATAAAAAAAAATGGCAGAAGCACTAAAAGGCAACCAAGTCGATGCGTTCAAAACCTGTTCTGAGCAGGGCACAAGTGTCACAGTGGGTGTATTGCATCCAACGGAGAGTACGCAGAAAGTGATTGAAGTTTAAATACGTAAGCATAAATACATACATTTTCATAAATAAATTCTGGCTTTTTTGGTCCCCCCCACCCCTCATACCCATGAGGAAGTGAAAGGTCAGAAAGCTGGATGGTCACAGGACAGGGACGGGTACCTAGTGCTCCATCTCCTGGCTGCCATACCTAGCTACGCAGAAGGACAAGGGTTTTTCAAGCCAAGCTGGGAACACATCATCTTAAATACAACACGTGAGACGAGAGGCATAACAAAATCTGCTATCAGTCTTATTACATCTGTCTACCTCCCACCCAGCAGCCTCTCCTCTTTCTATCACAGAAATGTTTTTCCGAGTTTTCTCAGATCGCTCCCTCATGTCCTCACCACCCCAGTGTAACACCCGGTCATCAGCCCTCAGCTTCCCACCACCACACACAGCACAACAGGGCAGCCCAGGCGGAGACCAACAATGACCTCTTTGTTACCAAATCCCACGAGGGTCCTTGGCTGGCCCTGACTTCCCGGCAGGCGAAAGGCCGTCACGCTGCTCATTTCTCTCTACTGATAAATCCTCCCGGCTCTGCGACCACTCCTTTGGGAACACTCTTTTCCCTCGGATTGTCCCTTAAAAATATGGGAGCCAGACTATTCTCCTCTAGTCAATCTGCTGGGCGGGTTCGCCTCACCCACAGCTCCTTCTACCACTGACCTTCTGTTGGCCTTAAATTGATATCACCAGCCAGAAGCACTGACCCAAGCCTCAGGTTGTACTTTCAATTACCTAGTACACCTCTTCACATAGATGCTCTATGAGGGGTGGACCCTAAACATGACATTTATTTACAAAACACAGTGTATTTCTTCTATTTTTATTTTTTTGGTTTGTTTTTTATTTATTTATTATTGTTTTTGACAGAGAGAGAGAGAGATACAGAGACAGAGAGAGAATTGAACTGGGGGCACTCCCCAGTTCAGCACATGGGTCTGCACGGACCGGGGCCGGGACTCGATCCCCAGTCCCTGGAGCTGCAAAGTGAGCACTCAACCCACTGAGCCATCCCGGCTTCCCCTAAAGCAGGGGTCTCCAAACTACAGCCCAGGCCGAGGTCCTCTCATCTGGCCCATGGAGACTTTTTTATCTGAATAAAATAATATTAAATAAATAATTTAAAACAACATCTATGTTTTGATTCTGTTTTATTTGGACCTCGAGTATGTAGTCGGCACCCAAACTGCTGTTTGATAGTTAATACGGCCCGCGGGCTGAAAAGTTTGGCGATCCCTGCCCTAAAGGGAAGAAAAGTTTTTGTGTTTTTTTTTTAACTGAACTGGGGGCCTCACCGCGTTCGGGAAGCACACCCCAGTTCAGCATGTGGGTCCACCTGGGCCGGAGTCGGGATTCGATCCTCGGTCCTCGGGGCTTCAAAGCGAGCGCTTAACCTGCTGAGCCATCCCGGCTTTCCCTGTATTTATTCTTAACATGTTTAAACTTCAGTCATCTTCAAAGTACTCTCCCCATTGAACACAACATACCTATTGAGATGCTTTTTTCTCAAAACGGTTTTTGAACCCATCGATTCGAATGCCTTTCAGTGCTTTCTGCCATTTTTGTTTTACCTCTTCTACATCAGCAAAACATTTCCCTTTGAGGAGTTTTTTCATCCAGGGAAACAAACAAGCAAACAAACAAAAAGTAGCCCAGGGCAAGATGGGGTGAGTAGGGAGGGTGGGGCATGAACATCATGGCGTTTTGGGTCAAAAACTGCTGAACACTCAGGGCGGTGCGGGCAGGTACACTGTCATGCCGCACATTGTTCATGTTAATCACCCATCATGAAATGGGTTATATGAACAATATAGGTGTAACTTTAATAAACTACCAAGCTGTTTTCGAAGCAGCCGTGTCATTTTAAATTCCCACCAACAGCGTGTGAGAGTTTCTGTTTTTCCATGTTCTTGGCAACAACCTGTTGTCTTATTTACAGCCATTCCAGTAGGTGTAAAATAGTATCTCACTGTGATTTCTTTTTTTTTTTTCCCTAATGACTAGTAATGTTGAATATCTTTTCATGTGTTTTTGATGAAACATCTACAGGTATATAAATCTTTAAACCATGTTTTTTAATTGGGTTATTTTGTTCTTATCAGGAAGTTGTGAAAGTTCCCTACAATATGCAAATATCTTTTCCCACTCTCTTCTGTGCTGTTTAAACTTACTGTTTTTGAGAGAAGGTGAGAAACAGAGAGAGAGAGAGAGAGAAGACCGGGGGCGGGGGGGAGACAGAGAAAGAGAGGAGGGGGAAGGCCCAGAGCAGTCTCCATAGTTGCACATCATTGGTTGTGACACGGTTTTATTCCACACAGGTGGATGTGGGGCTGTGTAGGGTGGGAACTGAACTGGGGGTCTCCTGCCTGGGAGGGGAGAACCTTCACCACTAAGCCATCTCAGTGGTTACCAGTTGAGCTGCAGTTCAGCATATGGGGTTGCATGGGCCGGGGCTGGGAATCGAACCCCAGATCTCGTGATTGCAAAGCAAGCGCTCAACTGCTGACCTATCCTGGCTTCCCCCTTCTGTGCCTTGTTTAATGGTTAAAGGTCTACCCCTCTCACTGCTGCTGGTGCCCACGCATTCCTGGGTACCGCTTCCCTTCCTGTGGGATTCAGCCCTGTTGGAATCCTTGTTATCGAGTGAGGTACAAGTGAAGTCAAAAGGAGGAAATCCACGTGGCTTGGGAGCAAAGAAACGTACAATTAAAATGTGTTTGTCACAGTAAATACCTTGAAATCCTTTCATGAGAAGCTGGATTCAAGAAAGAAGAAGAAAAAAAAAGTTTACTGAAATCGAAGGACCATTATAATGAAGTTTAGAAAATTAATTACCTTATTCATTCTCTCAATAAGCTTTAATAAACAGAAAGAAAGTAGGGTCTCACTGCCTTGCCTTATTTTTAGAACACTACCACACTGGTAACCCACAGCAGAGGGCATCTAGGGGCACTAATCCTCTCCCCTCCGTTAACCAAATTCAAGGTGACGTGCAGAGAGGAGGATGTCTAAACTCTCAAAGAACACAGTGATCTGGGGCGGGAGCAGCAAAAACTTGGAAACAATTTTTTCCGTCTATGACCCAGTCCCAAATGCAGCCCTAGATTTCCTGTGATTCAGGTGGCGGATTTGGGAGAGAAGAGGAAAAGGACACCACAGAGAAGAAGTAAGGCCTGCGCACTTGCTGCTCGAGTCCTCAGTGCACACTTGCCTCCCACGGGCCTTCCCTCGCTGGCTGGGCACACGTAACTGCTTACACCAGCAAGAAGACTGCTTGCCCGTGCAGGGGATGTGGTCACGGGGGGTCTCACCGCAGCTATGTGGCCTACGGGTGACATCAGTCAGGGGGACATGAAAAGTAGCACACGGTTTCATTTCATGAAAAACAGTGCGACTTCCCCCATAGTAAACTGTTCCATAAGCACGGTGGCCTTAAGCAGTGTTCTTGCCAGAAACAGTTCCCAGCATTTCCTCTCTCTGATCGATACCCACGTGAAGCCAGAAAACAGACACTACACGGAGTCGCTGACGAAGCGGGAGAAATGATGTTGTGTCCCATTCAACATGGCACAGGACCTCCGTTAACCTTTGCAGAAATGTCGTGAGGAATGTGATGCGTGGAGAGTTAAGGCATTGAGCTGAAAAATCACCCATCAGTCACTCAAGGACTATGTGCCCAAACTCATATTCTGAGATTGGGTAGAATACAGTTATCACAAAGAAATACAGGGACTCCCAAGACCAACATTCAAATGATATCACGTTCCTTACGGGAATCTGTGCTTGAGAAAAATAGCTCACATAAATCTGAATCCTGGCAGAGATTGTTTTAAGCCTCATAGATTCCAGAAAGACCAACTCCAGAGAGGTCAGGGGATCTGACAGAGGTCACACAGCGGGTTGATGTAAAGCCAAAGCTGGAACCCCAGAAATCACAAGAATAAGATGCTGAATGCATCTGAGCTTACAGAACACTCTTACATATCAGTGTTAGAGTTAAAAAAATTTTTTAACCATCTCCATCTCTTACATATCAGTGTTAGAGTTAAAAAAATTTTTTAACCATCTCCAATTCTCCAAGTCCCATGATACATGCCATCGTGTGCTGTGGGAGAAGAAACTGTCAACATCGCATATGATCTCGGGTCCTCTCGATCGATTCACGTCATACATCACTTTGGTGCAGCAATTTCTGTCAAAGAAAAGCATCATGGTATGTCCTCATCTACCTTATTCACTGGATCTGGCACCATGTACTTCCGGTTCTTCCCCAAAGTCAAAATGATCATGAAAGGTAAACGTTTTGAATGGATTCAGGACACGAAGGCACCCACGACGTCGCCACTAAAGACACTCACCAAAGAGGACATCCAGAACTGCTTCAGAAAGTGGAAATAATGATGGGATAAGTGTGTCCAAAGCAAGGGTGTATGTGTGTGTGTGTCTGTGTATTACTTTTTTAGAAAGATCAAAACATTATGTATTCAATCCAACGCCTTCCCAACAGTTGTTTTTTCTCTTCTTCCCCCCAGAAATTAAGCCAGAAATAACCGATGCCGAGCCCTCGCCTCAGCCCTGCCCAAGTGTTTCCTGACACATATTGTTGCTTATACTCCGTCACAATTAAAGGATGGGGCTCAACTTGACACTTGCAAAACTACCAGGTAAGCCATAGGGGAAAATGCAAAGAAAACCTTTCTTGATGCACAACTGTGGTCTACACTGTGTGGACATTTTGGGGGTGGGGTGGGGGAGGCTTTTAGAGGCCACCCGAGCCAACTAGAAGCATCATTTAGTTAACAAAACAGTGTCAAGTGTAAAACAGCAAACAGACGGGATGGCAGATCTGACGGAAAGTTAACTTGCTATCTCTTCATTTGAAGCTTCGCTTCATCTTGAGCTTATCTCCACAAGGACAAGAAAGACTAAATTAATAACAGTCAAGTAAGATTTTTTTATAGCTAAAATTCATATGACTTTGCAAAGGTAAGAAGTCTAAACCAGGGGTGTCCAACCTTTGGGCTTCCCTGGGCCACACTGGAAGAATGGTCTTGCACCACACAAAACGTACACTAACACTAATGATAGCTGATGAGCTAAGAAGAAAATAATAATTGCAACAACAAAAAAATCTCATAATGTGTTAAGAAAGTTTACAAATCTGTGTCAGGCTGCATTAGAAGCCATCCTGGGCTGCAGGTTGGGCCAGCTTGATCTAAACCAAGGTTCACTGAAGTTCCCCAGCAGAACAAAGACAGTATCTCCCGACTCTGTTGGGTAACCAGCTAGAAGGCGCTCATGGCAAGGACAGCTGTGGCATGGGAGGGACACCCTGTAATTTGCACGACTTTAGTATTTCATTTCCACCTGGCAGGTGGAGCCGTGACAAATTGTTGAGACGTCCACATTTGGTGCCAAGAGTGACACACCCCAGTGAGCAGCAATGTAGCGTCACCAAAAGCAAGGGGACCCAGGTTCTTCACCCCTCTTTCTAGCGTTCGCAGTGTGGCACAAATTGTAGTAAGTGCCTTATGTTTAGAGGGTGAACACCTACCAGGTACCGCTGCGCAAGGAACAGTGTTGGTCGGGCACTGAACTCTCAGGACGACCAGTGAAGTGACTGTTTATTCCATTGTACAAAGTCACCGAGTGACTGAACCGGCAGGACTTTCTGTAGTGACAGGCATCCCTTTCATCGCCACAGCCCGATCACGTAGTTCACGTTCTATCTGGCGACAGATTCCACGTGTCTCCAGCACACACAGGTGCACACTCAGTCCCCTTTACACACACACAGAGTCACAGCCCACGCCCAAAACACACAGACCACAATACCCCCCACACCCATGCAACAAAATGACAACCTACTACCCAGTGCTTATATCATTGCCTTTGTTAATTTAATTTAATTTAAAGGGAGTTGGGGGAGAGAAAACAAAGGAACTCTGACCTTCAACTTTCACTCTAACTGGCTCTGTGCTCACACCCTAGTAAACGAGGGGCACGCGGGACAGCAGTCTTGATACTATAAAGGCAGATGCTAGTTTTTCTTTAACTGGATCGCCGAGCTACCTGCCATTAGCCACAGGTCCCTAACCTGGCCACGCTCTTTGCTGATGGTGAGGAACAACGTGATAGCAGAGCCTGAGTCAAGAAAGTCACTCGCTCTTTAACGGCTGTTGTCCCTAAGGGAGAACACAGACAAGAAATGTACCTGAGTACACCCCCAAGCTCTGACAAATGGGGTGGGGTTGGGGGCATGACACGAAAGAAGAGAAATGATGGTGCTAGCTGGCAGAAAAGAATTGTGCCACAGACTTCATTCATAAATAATACTCGGACAAGACTCCTGTTGTTTGGAGCCTTTGAGAACAGCCCACAGACGGTTCTCCCTGCTTCGCAGGAACCATTTTTTCCCCGTATACATTACTATGTTATTTCATACAATGACTCCAAACAGACGTTAACAATTTGAGCTGCATTATAAATGTGGAATTTGTAAATGAAGCAATAACCAAGGCAAAGCCAACCCCCCTGAATTTAGAAACCTTGTACCCTGAAGTGCTAACCCCGTACACACAGGAACTAAAGAAGCAAGTTCTGAGAGTTGACTCAGTCACCGTGCTGCACACCAGACGGTCTCAAAGCCACGGCACAGTTCAATACCCACCGCAGAATGTGGCCACGAATGCTTGATACCCATTATTTATTTGACAGAGCATTTAGATTATTGCAGACATTCTGATTTCGGACTGTCTACATAAAAGAGCCAGAACTGACCAGTAAATTGTCCTTTTAATATGAGAACTGGTTTATACAATGAATATGCAGAGTGGCTCCAGTGGGCAATTGCTCAACAAAGGCTACCGTTAGTGTGTCTTCCTCTCTGTACGGCTTGGACAACCATTTGGAAATAACTACTGCAGGGCATAACCACGGTTTCAGGAGATGATGTGTAACAGCTGCCCCTTTTCAGGATGTGCCCCTTATCTGTACCACTTATCCTGGTTCAAACTTCTCTTCCCTCTCTCCACTCCCCTCAGGGTTTTAGTCTAGGGGAGACGAAAGTGCCTGCCAACAGTTTAATTGGGGGATTTAATTCAAGCAGGTATCTTATCCCAGCTAGAACTGCACATCTGAGGAAGCTCCTAATGGCAACGATGCTGATGGAGGGTCGTAGGGTGCAGAAGCGGCCAAACTAATGCTTCAGCCAGTCCAGTAGGTTTGAACGATACTGTTCCAGACCATATCTGAACTTGGCAACAGTAACACAGTTGGCAGCTTAATGGGGCATTTTAAACCTGGAAAGCTTAATAATACTATGGCTCTCATCCTAACAGGCCAGTCCAGGTATAAATTACAAGCCTGTGTAAGGGTATTTCAGCCAGGAAAACCAGTTTTTAAAAAGACAGGGTGCAGGGACTAAAAGGGAACAAATTAGCAAGACGACAAGGTTACTGAGGAAGAGCCTACCCTTAAATTAAAGGCAGCATTTAAGAACCTGTTTGGGGATTATCATCATCAGAGCTATCCTCCCTGTTTCATTTCTCCAAAAAAAAGCAACCAGCAAACACACTCCAGTGCCTGTCACGTGAAGAAGGAAGCGAGGGCGAAATTCATGCTATCACCTCTCAGGCAAAATCTTCCCAAAACACAACCGTCATTAAGGTAAACATTATCAAGTAGCGGCCACTACAAATTCAGAAATGACCTTCCGGATAACCTTCCATCTAACAGGTTCATTTTTAAATTGTGGGAGTTCAAGTTTTCACAAACAGCAGATGAGACAAGTGCAATAGATAAAATCTACGGTAGTAAAATCTTGAAGATAAAAATAGGTACCAGCCTACAATTACTTTTAGCAGGTTGTCCTTGATAATAATATTTTAATATTAGAATATTAAAAACAACTCTTTCTTTTGTTTCTGTTCCTAACAAAAGGCCCTAACCTAAAGCTATATAGACTAATAAGAAAGTCACGGGCAAAAAATTCAGAATGACTCACTAGTTTTACTCTTTCCCAATTCTTAACAGCTTAAAACTGGGATAGAGAAAAATATATATATTTCAGCAAGCATGCCAAAGACCACATGAAAAAAATAACCATATGCTAGACATTTTATTTTCTTGTTATAGAAAATTTCGATGTTCTGCCCCCAGATTGATTCTGTTCATTCTACTGGGGGCGGGGGGGGGGTACAAAAAAAAAAAATATATATATATACACATTCAAAGAGATGTTATCTGTGTATTACTTTTTGAAGTTGAATCAAATTATGGTAGCAATGTGTCATATGTTGCTCACTCAAAAGATGGCATTCATTCAAATGATTGCTAGTGTCACCATATGACAGGCAGGACAGTCAAAAAATATGGCGGAAGCACAGTTGTTCAAGGAGCGTAAGACCATTTTGAAGTGGTATTTGAAATTTGAGAACATTGTAGAAGAACAAAGACAATGGAGGGGTGAGTGTGCAACAGAACCTCCAACACACCTAACAATAACACGCATTCGTGATGAGTCTGAGATGCCTGGTCAATGGAAACAGCACATGCAGTGATACAAGTGGACACTTTGGTCAATGCTGCTCAAGCAGTAGCTCACCATCATCAGAAGTGTGTGGACACTGATGGTCACCACTTTGAGCCCTTCTTGTCATTGAAGATCAAACGTGACTGGTATTCATCTTTCGTTACGATTTTAATACAGCCTTTTTCCTTTCTTAAAATGTGCATACATTTTTTTGGCACCCTGTGTATTTGTAATGACAGCAAACACAATAAAAACTGGGTACGATTTTCAGCGATGTATATTTTTATTTTCCAATGGTTTTAGCATAAAGAATGTCTCATTTTACTCAAGGGATTGGGGCAGGGGAAAGGGAACGGATTTAGGAAAGGGGCCACCAATTCTTTAGCCACTCAAAATATTTAACAGTACACTACCCTGCCTTTTTAAACACGATAGACATTTTTTAACTCACCCCAAATAGCAGAGGTTCAGCCTGTCGGAGATCCTACGGCTCAGTGGGGCATGAATGTGAAGCACGTAGTAATGGCTCCCTCTTCTCCCACAGACAATGAGCTGCTCGGCCCAGGGGGCCCCCCTCCAAGTAACACCAGTGACGGCCCCAGAGGGAATGCCACCATCCACAACGAATTTGACACCATTGTCTTGCCGGTGCTGTACCTCATGATATTTGTGGCAAGCCTCTTGCTGAACGGTCTAGCCGTGTGGATCTTCTTCCACATTCGGAATAAAACGAGCTTCATCTTTTATCTCAAAAACATCGTGGTGGCCGACCTCGTCATGACGCTGACTTTCCCATTCCGCATCGTGCAGGACGCGGGGTTCGGGCCCTGGTACTTCAAGTCCATCCTCTGCCGCTACACGTCGGTGCTGTTCTACGCCAACATGTACACGTCCATCGTGTTTCTTGGTCTGATAAGCATTGACCGCTACCTGAAAGTGGTGAAGCCGTTCGGGGACTCCCGCATGTACAGCCTAACGTTTACAAAGGTGCTTTCGCTCTGCGTTTGGGTCATCATGGCCATTTTGTCCTTGCCCAACATCGTCCTAACCAACGGTCCGCTCACAAGAGAAAACATTCATGACTGCATGAAGCTGAAAAGCCCCTTGGGGGTCCGGTGGCATAATGCGGTCATTTACGTCAACAGCTGCTTATTCGTGGCTGTGCTGGTGATCCTGATCGGATGCTACATTGCCATTTCCCGCTACATCCACAAATCCAGCAAGCAGTTCATCAGCCAGTCCAGTAGGAAGCGGAAACACAACCAGAGCATTCGGGTGGTGGTGGCTGTGTTTTTCACCTGCTTCCTTCCCTACCACCTGTGCAGAATGCCTTTTACTTTTAGTCACCTGGACAGACATTTAGACGAATCGGCCCACAAAATCCTGTACTACTGCAAAGAAATGACCCTTTTCTTGTCGGCGTGCAATGTGTGCCTGGATCCCATCATTTACTTTTTCATGTGTCGGTCATTTTCAAGAAGGCTCTTCAAAAAATCAAATATCAGAACGAGGAGCGAAAGCATCCGATCACTGCAAAGCGTCAGGAGGTCAGAAGTCCGCATATATTACGATTATACTGACGTGTAGGCACTCAAGACCACGAGGCTGTCTCTTGCTTGTTGAAGTCAGCATGTGCAAAGTGTAAATAAACGTGTCTTTTGATTATCTTTGCTTCAGTCCATCAAAATAACGCAGAAACAAGGCTAAAATGGTATGAAATCGGGGTATAATTTGCAACTAGGAAAAACAGTAAGACATAACCAAAAAAGCGAGATGAACGAGGCAATGTGTGGCTGAGTGGCAGAGGTTCGTGAAAGCAAACAGTTTTCAATACAACTCATTTATGGCAGATATACCCGAGGAAATACTGATTGGAACACCAAGACTTCCTCTGGCATTCCATCTATGAATATGTGGGACCTTTGGTCTTCAAGCCTTCATTGTATTTACCAATGTCTTATACACATTAGAACAAAGTGCTTACTCATATATGGGGGTAGGTGGGAGACAGTTTGAAGCCATTTTTTAAGCAATGTATTGAAAAATTTAAATGCAAATTAACTGACTTTAAACTTAGGCTATTTCAGAGAAAGAAAAAAGTGCTTGAGTATTAAGACAAGTAGATCTTGTATGACACACTCTGAACTTACATTCACCATTATTACACTCCTATTCTGCATTTAAACCCTCATGGGCTAAGGGTAGAGAAGAAAATGTGGCAGCTTGGTTAGTAATTAAGTTACTGTAGATATCACAAAGCCATTTAAGAGTCTTTATTTTAGGAAGGTTATTAGTAATTATTGCCTTATCCCACCTTTAATCAGCAAGATAGTTTGAAAAGATAACCTTAAGTTGAAGGATAGAGTGCAATAAAATCAAGTCCCAGAAGTACAAGTACACTTTCAAATCTTAAAGTATTTTCTCCTTCTCTAAGATAAACCCTTAAAGCCTTCACAGCTTGAGTGATATCCTAATGGCTGAAGTGTCACTATCACTGTATAAGTAGCTGGGGAGACACGAAAAAAAGGATGATGGCTGGAGGCACATTTGCCACAAAAGAGGACATTGTGGTTAACAGAGACAAAGCACACGCCTGCATATGAGAGTGCAATATCTTATTTAGAGTTTTAAACTATCTGCAAAATTCCAAAGAGCTTAAAAGTGAGCAAAAAATGAGGGCACGGGAATAACTTAGCCAAACAACGGCAATTGGGGACTTACATAGGTGAGTCAGGTGTGGCACAGGGGTTGGCAGCAGAGGGGTTAAAAGAATTATCAGAAGATTTCTATGGAACTATCTTCCTTCAATCAAAATTTCAATTCCGTAAATTCCAGGGGCACCGCAGTATGTGAATTAATATGTTCTTGGTTATGTGAACCTTCAATTGTCTGCCACCAGCTAGGTTAAAACAGCCCCATTTTACACCAGCTAATGTGAAAAGAATCTGAAAGGCGAATGCCTTTATCCTCCCTGCCCATAATGCCCAGGATGAGTGACAATAGCCCTAGAAGGAGCAACACTGCAGCTGAAAAAATACCTTCGGTATAATGTGTCGTAAGACCCTCCATTCCCTATTTTGCTCCACTATCTTAAAAATGAAGTCTCAAATATCTCATAAATGTAATCACCTACTTCATGGTATATGTGTGTATATGTAAATATGCACACAGAAGTGCATGATCACTTAGAACCCCCAAATGAAGACCCTACCATCTTCAATAGCACCAGGTGGCTCCATATACCATTCTGGAATCGGCCAAACACTTCTCTACCTCAGACCTCATTTAATCCTCTAACCCAAGCCTCTAATTTTAAGAGGTCTTTAAAATAGTTTCATCCCATGTCAATGTTTCTAAAATTGGATCACTGTATTTAATGTTTCTGTAAGTGGCCACATTTAATGCGATGGTAGTTTTATTCTCTGTAACGGTATTACTGTATCAATCGGACATCTTAAAACAGTGACTTAGAAAAATACAGAACATTATCCCTATTTTTTAAAAAAATCATATTACAAGAAACCCCTCAAAATCACACTACTTGTATTTTACATCAATGCCCAAATTATGGTCACAAGAATTATTTGTTCAAGCCAACCAAGAATAATTTACATGAGTAAAATATCATCAATAGGAATAATATAAAACAGTGCTGGTGTCAGAAGTTAATACAAAATACTACAACCCTATTAAAGAAAACAAGAATTCTATTTGATTGCATTTTAAAATTAATCGATAATTTGGAAATAATCTGAAATCTAAAATTTCTTACATAGATTTCTTGGATTACATTCAGTATTTCAGGCAGCAATAAATAGCAGTTATTCTTCATTTTATGCAGATGAGAAACACCCAATTTCCAAAAGAATTTTTTTCTCTTCCTTCTAAAACTCACATTCAAAGACACTGACTTTTAGAAAATCTCTCACTGTCTTACTAGCTCTGTTATATTCATTACACTATTCATACCATTTTATTCTCATTAACAGTATACCAGTATTTTTTTCTCAACTAAAGCTATAAGGGAATGGTAACTAGAAAACTCCCTACATTTACGTAAAATACCTACAGCAAAACTGTGTGTGTGTGTGTTCATGCATGTGTGCACATGCACGCAAGCATGTGTGAAAAAGAGAGTACAGCATGAACATACAGAAATGTTACGATAATCATGGGGAAATGTAATATACTAGGGAAAAATTAAGAACTGTGATACACTAGGGGAATAAATTAACACAATGAAGACAAAATAAAGCTTGGGGATCATTTAAATCTTATAAATATTTTTTCCCAGACTAAAAACCACAAAAAGAAGGCAAACAAACAATTCTTAGTGAGCAATGACCATGTAGAAAAAAAAAACAGTGTGCTCAATATATTTAAAATAACCTTTGTGATAACCTTTGGATATCACTAAGTGAATTCTAAAAGTAAATACGTCTTCAGATCCAAACATTCTTCCATGTCAACACAATGCATCTGGTAGATGCAGTTAGGTACCATTACCTCCTAGCTCTCTAGCGCCATCTAGTGGTGAAATCTGGGAAACAGCTGAAGAAAAGAGCTAGTGTCCAAGGCCTACTTAGTTATTATTAGCCTTTCTCTATAGTCTTCAACCATCTTACTGTTAATCTGCGCGTGCACGTGCGCGCGCGCACACACACACACACGCACACACACACAAATCCTGGAGCTGCCTATAAAAATGTAAGCTGAAAATGTTCGAAACAAGTAAGACCTAGGATGCTGGGATAGCTCAGAGGTTGAGCATTTGTCTTCCAATTGTGAGGTCTGGGGTTTGATTCCAGCCCAACTGTGCAGACCCATATGCTGAACTGCAGCCAGGATGGCTCAGCAGCAAAAGTTCTCACCTCCCATGCAGGAGGCCCCCAATTCGGTTCCTGCCCCGCGAGGTCGCACACCCACCTGTGTGGAATGAAACCATGTCATAACTAATGATGTACAACTATGGGGACTGCTATGGGCCCTCCCCCTCCTCTCTCACCTTCCCTCAAAACAATACAATAAATCTTTTTTTAAAAAGAAGAAAAAAAAAAGAAGACCTATAAGAAGTTATTTTACAGATGTAAAAAGAACAAACACTAAAAAGGCCTCAAAACACATTGGTTTTGTGGAGAAAGCACTACAATATTATTGACTGCCCTTTTACATACATAAAATAAACATTAAATGTAATTTATGGATTCAGAAGTAAAAACAAAAATCAGGTATTAGTGTTGAAGAGGGATCTAAGAAGACTGTCCATAACAAAAATTTTAACTTACCAAGAAACTCATGGATTCAAATGTGTTTCAGATATTCTTCAGTTTTTGTTATAAACCACAATAATGAGATAAGCAAGCATCTAAATGATTTAAATGGCTCAAGTTTTTAGGTGATGCGGCTGTCAGACCACATATCCTTTCTTCTCCTCACTTGAAAGCTCAAGGTATGGAACTCAATTGGAAATTCCTTTATCTCTAACAGCTTTGTAGGCAAACACTGTTCACAAAAGGACAGCGGCCAATTTCTCTTTGAATGAAGCTGAACAGGCACGTTGCGGTTTGGACATTCTCCACAGCAACTCTCAGGAGTGAACCGTGTGTCTGATGAAAGCAGGGTCTAGAATAGTCACGAGGTTTCTCAGAGCCTCCACCTCTAAGGCTACAAGTCCGTTTAAATGGCATGAACACTCTAGACACTTACATATACACAGGTGATACCAACACACACAGCATGTATGTAACTAGGGCTCACACATTTAGTACAACACGTCATTCAGCCCCTTAACCTACTTACTATTTTAAATAGTCTTCAAAAATCACATCCCTGGGGAAGCTGGGATGGCTCAGCAGGTTAAGCTCTCACTTTGCAGCCCTGGAGCCTGAGGATCGAATCCCGGCCCAGGCCCAAGCGGACCCACATGCTGAGCTGGGGTGTGCCCCCAGTTCAGTTCTTGCCGGGACCTATGCAGGAGGTTCCCAGCCCAGTTCCTGCCCTGAGCAGCCCTGCACCCACCTGTGGAGTGAAACTATATGGAAAATTAATGCTGTCAACTATGGAGACTGCTCTGGGCCCTCCCTCTTCTGTCTCTATCTCTCTCTCTGTCAAAAAACAATAGAAATAAATCTTTAAAACATCACCTCCTTGGCTTAATATTGCTACCACTAGCCTAAGCCACAATATCCTGAATAACAGTGAAGCCATCTATTTTCTCTAGGTGTTTTTCAAAGGGCCTGAACTGTATCACGTGTCTCTAAATTTGTATACGTTGTTTTATGCAGCTAGAGAAATATTACTACAATGGAAGAATAAATATATAAGAAAATGAGTATCAGGAAGAGTATTTACGGACTATTTAAATTTGGACCCATCTAGACCATACGTTATGGAAAGCCAGGATGGTTTGGTGGGTTTAAGCACCTGCTTTGCAGCCCCAGGGACCAAGAATTGAATCCTAGCCCCGGACCATGAGGACCTATATGCTGAACTTGGGTGTGTGTGCTTCCCAAGCAGGAGGCCCCCAGTTTGGTTCTCATCACCCCCCGCCCTCGACCCCCAGTTGGCCCCTCACTCGAGGGGGAGTTCCTCCCATGTGGGAGGCCCCCAGCCCAGTGCCTACCCTGCACAGCCCCCGCCCACCTGTTTAGAACAAATCCATGTGGAAAAGCTGATGACTACAACTATGGAGACTGCTCTGGGTCCTCCCCTTTCTCTCTGTCTCTGTCAAAAACAATAAAAAAATCTTTAAAAAAACTTTTTAGTTTGTACTTTATGGAATTACACTCAATCAACGTGCTGGGGGAACTGAAATCTGAACTGTATTGCTGGGAGACTGGCATTATTTAACCAAATCATGATAATTCAAATTCATGTGTGTTAAAACTAAAAAAAATCAAGGAATGTGTGTGTGTGTGTATGTGTCTGTGTGTGTGTGTGTGTGTAACCATAATCGTAACATAATGGAAAAACAATGACCTTATGAAGTAGGTATCCTATCCCTGTTCCCATTTTACAGAGGAGGAAACTGAGGCACACTCTCCAAGGGACTAGGGCTGGTAAGTGAAGTGATAATGGCAGATCAAGAAGCTCAGAGCCCCAACCGTTCGCTGGACTGTATCGCTTTCTCTCCCCTCACCGTCCCAGGGGACTCCTGACCTTGCACTCAGTTAACAGGATCATCATCAACCCAGGCCCATGAACTGGAATTCCAATCCTTCCATGCACCCCGCTTTTCCTCACCGCCATTAGCAAACTTGCACCCAATCCTGCCCATGAGCCCATAGAGAGCGGCCAAGCCAGGCCCCTGCCCTGCCTGGCCCTGCACAGGGCTTAGCTCAGGCCCAGAGCGAGGCGAGGACTTGGGGGGAGCACAGAACAGGGTCCCACCTCTCACCGTGCACCCCGAGAAGGGGAGAAAAATCAACCCACTGGCGTGTTTTAAACAGACGAAACCACCGCTTAAGGCCTTGACTTTTCTGCCCCTTCCGAGTCCTTCACACAATCCTTCCAAGTACTTTTAACACTGACTGGCTGCTTTCTAATGAAACCAAAGTAGCTCATGTTCACTGGGCACTCCCTCCAGCACCCAACACCATCCTCAGCACCTGTGTAGCATCCACTCACGTCCCCACGACAAACCCCCGAGGAAGCGGCAAGCGTTGTCCCACGAGAGACAGAAGAGGTGGCAGCCCATTCTCAAGGTCACGCAGTCCAGAAAGGCATTTGCTGGAACCAAATCTGGCTCAAGAAACTGGGGTGTTAACCATGGCTCACTGCTGACATGCAAGGCACCCGTCAAGACATTGCTGATACTACCCACAGCCTTGCTAGTTATCTACGTTACCGAATGCTATTAGCACAAATAAACGGTGTCCCCGCGGCAGATAAGGCAAGGATAGCCAAGAGCTCGATCATTTCGCTAATAAACATCCAAGTTCATAGTCACCATTGAGAGAGCATGAAGTTAAGCCAACCAACCAGGCATACTTGGTCATTTCCTGCTCTTATAATTGGGACGAGCGTAAAAATCACTGTCAAAACCTGGAAGCTTTTGAGACTGAAGTGTCGCTTACTGAGCTGGCAGGATGGGTAGACACCGTGGGCAAACCAGGAGACACCGTGGGCAAACCACACTCCTACCATGGAACGCAAGTTCGTGTCTCCGTTAGGACTGTTACCTTATGAAGTGAGCAGCTTAAGAGGAAAAGGAACTCCAGGAACACACCCATTTCATCAGTGAGAAGCCCCGGGAAGCTCCCTCCAGCTGCTTCCTGACACATGAGCTCCCGAAACTGGCTGAGCAGCTATTCAACGGCACCATCCAACGCTTCCCGGGAGCAGGGACAAAGGTGTCTGGGTCGGTGCCTGTTACTAGCGGTTTTGCTTAATGCTACACGCCCACCCAAATGGAGTATTTTTGTTCACTTTTGCTTCCTGAAGGGATACATCATCTAAATCCTCATTTAAATTCTTTCTCTCCCCCACAACAAAACCAACATGATTCATTGTTTGTTTTTTTCATAAAGATTTATTTTATTGGTAGAGATAAGGTGTGCATGTGTGTGTGTGTTGTGTGTGAGCGAAAGAGAGAGAGAAAGGGGTGGGGCAGAGCAGTTTCCCTAGTTGTACAGCACTAGTTGTGACATGGCTTCATTCCAACAGGTGGATGTGGGGCCGCACAGGGCGGGAACTGAACCAGGGGCCTCCCACGTGGGAAGCGAGACTCTTCCCTGCCATCCTGGTGGTTACTAGCTGCATCCACAGTTCAGCATGCGGGTTTGCACGGGACGGGGCCTGGATTCGATCTCTGGACCTCGCAGATGCAAGGCAAGCATTCAACCAGCTGAGCTATCCCGGCAGCCCCACGATTCACGCTTAAATCATTAGCTACTGAGCACTAAATATACGATTGGTGAGATTTCAACAGATCTCAGAGACAGGGGCTACAATCGTCCTAAGGCGCAGGCCTCCCCGGGGACAACTAAGCAAACGAGCTGGTCAGGAGGCAGGGCAGGGAGGGCACGGTGGCCACTCCCTGCAGCAGGGTTCGAGAAAGGCCACCTAGAGAAATCCGTGTCGCTCCTGAGCAAGGCTGAGGAGGCTGCACCCTGTTTGAGTGAAATGTGGGTTCTTGTTTAGCCTTCCCGACATGAGAAAGCACCCAAGTATAACCACAGGTCCTCACTCAACCCACCGCCAGATCGATCCCTTAGAATTAGACAAGGGCAATGAGAACGGCCCCTTCAAGGCAGAAACGTGGCCTCACTGATTCTTCGTTCTGTCTCTGCCAACAGTCCATAAAAAAGTCTTATTTGCTGAGCTCAGACAATTCACCAAAAATGTATGCAGGTCTCTAGAGCAATAATTGCCTAAAACCAAGGAAGTTAAGTTGCCAAGGGTAACCCCACAACCCTCGCCTAATCTGGAAATGTACACAAGTGTGCTAAGCTATTACGAGTTTGCTGGATGAAGTCTGCACATACTTTCAGGTGTGGCTTACTTATGCTTTGGGCTTGAAAAAGAAAGAAAGTGCATGAGCTCACCCCCAAGCACTTCCTCCAACTTCAGTTAACCTCAGAGCAGTTCCCTCCAGTCTCAACACCACAAAGTCTTCCCCAGCCCCCGGGTGTGTGCTCCTCCCACACACACACCACACAACAGGTGCAAGGGGCACCTGTGTATTGGAACAATTCTGGGAACGATTCTGGGAACGTTTCTCTAACAAAAATGAAGTCACTCTCCACATTCTCAAGTCTCCTTCTAGCTCAAACTTGCTTCTGTCACTGCTCAAGGCTCATGTTCCTAATTTGTGCTAACAGTTCACTGAAAATGACAAACAGTGACAGCACTAATTAAAAAACAAAAAACAAAAACAAAACCTGTCTTAGAAAGTTGTGTACTATCCTCTAAGTTACCTGTCTTGAAGTGAATCGCCACGCAGGGGGTTAGAAACCTACAACAGGGGCTCAAAGGTGAGCAAAGACAAGCGATCAGATGATTTCATAACCCTAGAAAAACATGACCGTGTTTAGAAATATTCAGCCCTTCCTTATTTTCAAATTCATTTTATCACCTCACATCTTTACCTACAGAATCAGAGGAGACCGTTGGAGCAAATAGTCTCTGTCTCTCCTACATATTGGTAACATACATTCACCCAATGGGACGCTGGGATAGCTCAGTGGTTGAGCACTTGCCTCACAGTCATGAGGTCCAGGGTTCCATTCCCGGCCCCAGCCTGTCTGTGCAAACCCATGGGTTAAAATTCGGCACAACTGGTCACCGCCAGGATGTCAGTGGAGGTTCTTACCTCCCGTGGGGGAGGCCCCCAGTTCGCTTCCCGCCCCACACTGCCCCACACCCACCTGTGTGGAATGAAACCAGGTCACAACTAATGATGTGCAAACTATGGAGACTGCTCTGGGCCCTCCCCCTTCTCTCTCCCTCTCACCTTCTCTCAAACAAAATTAATCAAAATTCAGTCCTTCCTTGTTTTCAAATGAATTCCAGTATCACACCTCACCTTCACCTACAGAATCAGAGAAGACAGTTGGGAGTATATAGTCTCTGCCTCTCCTACATATTGGTAACACGCAGTTCTGAGTGCCTGCTGTGGTAGTGGGCACCGGGAATACCAAAATAAGCAGCAAGGACAGCCACTGCCCAGGCATGGTGGGCATGATGTAAAAACGGGCCACATGGGAGACTCCTCACATCACCCAGGAATCAGTGACACTTTCAGGGACCATGAAGCTGAGTCTAGAGAACAGATGGGAGCAGAACGGAGATAATGAGAAAGGACGACGTAGCTGGGAGGCTCAGGGGCAGAAAAGAAAACAACCTCTTCGGCTTGCTCAGCATCTCTCCCAAAAACCACCTGGAGAGGAGGAAATACATGAGCACCTTCCAGTTAAGGTTCCCAATTTTGATTGTTTGCCCATAACAGCAATGGAAACTCATTCCTTCTGATGCTCAAGGTTAAACCCAATCTAAGACTAGCAGCACAGAAAATCTGTTTGAATGCACCAACTAATAGGGAATGGGTATTGCACTCATGATTCACCGTTAGCACCTAGCCCACAGTGAGGTTTTGTGAGCTGTCTATGAAACACGGACACACAGAGCCTAGCGATTCGTTTTACAAACTGTCGCTCTGTCAATCTACCAGAAGGTGGCGATGTTGTACTCCAGACACTCATTTCCCCGCTGTAATTCTCAGACAAAGGTAAGGGCACAACTGCCAATGAATTTCTGTACCTGTCACTCATTGCAAGAATCAGTGACTAATTACATTTAAATGACATAACTCCTGCCACCTTCCTCCAAGGTTCCAATTCAATGCACTGGTCTTGGCAGGATTTAACGCTTCATGTTGGAGAAACACAAAAAAGGCACATTTGCACTGCATGTCTTCCTGACAGAATACAATTTTCAAAGCCTATCTCCAATTATTTTACCACCAAGCTCACAAAGTGGCATACAGAATGAGGAAGGCGTCAGCATGATAATTAGAACCTCCTACACCATGTCCCTCACCTCTGTTGACTCTCCTTCCATCCTGCCTTGGCTCACATACACCACTCTTTTTAAGATTTATTTTGTTTGAGAGGAGACAGCGCGAGAGAGCGAGTGAGATCCAGTGAGAGAGGAGGGAAAGGCCCAGAACAGTCTCCATAGTTGTACATCATTAGCTGTGACATGGTTTCATTCCACACAGGTGGATGTGGGTCATGTGGGGTGGGGGCCCAAATGGGGGCCTCCCACGTGGGAGGCAAGAACCTTCACCAAGAGCCATCCTATGGTGGTTACCGGCTCTGCTGCAGTTCTGCATGTGGGTTCACAGGGGCCAGGAATTGCACCCCAGAGCTGCAATTGTGAGGCAAATGCACAACCACTGAGCTGTCCTGGTCTCCCCTCAGACCATTCTTTAAATCCCAGATTGATCCAGATAGCCCATTCTTAACAGTAAAAGAGCCACCTAGTAAAAACCATTTCCGATGAGAGCCTTCACAGATCCTTTCACTGGGGCAACTTTCAAACTCGCTTCCTTTAAATATCTCTGTACTTTCGCAAAATGTCTATATGGGACCTTGTACTGAAATCCTGTGTTCTTATCCCAATAAATTTTATAATGTCTAGTAGAATTCTGTTTGCAGCCATGCAACTAACTCTCTCTCTTTCCTCTCTCCCTAATAAATCACTTTTCCACAAAGCCATTTTTTAAAAACAACTTTTGGGGAAGCCGGGATGGCTGAGTGGGTTAGGCGCTCACTTTGCAGCGCTGGGGACCGAGGATCGAATCCCGGCCCCGGCCCGTGTGGACCCATGTGCTGAACTGGGAGCTCCCCCAGTTCAGTTGTCTGTATCTCTCTCTGTCTCTGTATCTCTATCTCTCTCTCTCTCTCTCTCTCTGTTAATAAACAATTAAAAATAAATAAATAAATATTAAAAAAAAATTTTAAAAAAGAATCTCCAAACTTACTTTAAAAAAAAAAACACAACAACTTTTTCATGGTGTAACCCAGGAAATAGCTCCTATGATTAAACTCATTGAGAATGTTCCTATCTATCAAAATATCGACTGACATAACCAGTTGTGGAACACTGCGAAGTCATGAGAAACAAAGATGGCATGTCCACCTACACAGGGCACCAGGAATAGGCCTGAGACAGCAAGTGGGGAGGAAGAAAACGTGTCTCATCGTTCAGTGAAGCAAATGGAGAAAATCTGGGACACAGCAATCACAACAAAGTTGCTTTGTACTTAAAAAAAGAAAAAAGATTTTTGGGGTAAGGAACAAAATAGAACATTTCTAGAACACCAAGTAAGAAGAAAATCAGCTTGAAGCATAGCTGATGACAGGCAGAATGGAAACAGTAACATATTTGGGGATTACGTCTGTTAAACTCCCTCTATTTGTAGTATGAATACACAAGGGAGGTTTATATATAACGCGTCTTATTAATGACGAGGCAAAGCCCAGCCTGGAAACAATGTTGGAGAAAGGAAGAGTGAGTGAGTGAGTGAGTGAGTGAGTGTGAGTGTGAGAGTGAGAGAGAGAGAGAGTGTGTGTGTGTGTGTGTGTCAGAGAGAGTGTGTTTGAGAGGGAGACAAAGAGTGTGTGTGTGAGAGAGTGTGTGTGTGTGAGAGAGGGAGACAGACAGAGACAGAGAGACAGAGACAGAGATACAGAGAGAGACAGAGAGACAGAGACCGAGAGAGAGCACAAGAATGTGCCAATGGGATGGGGGTGATGTAGAAGGTTCTGAGGGGAAGATTAATCGGGGTGACATCTTACAGTATTTTCATCTAAGGGTTCCACAAAATAAAACAGGAAGGGGCTGAGAAAATAACCATTTAGTATAAAGCAAAACATTACCGAAAAAGAGAAAACGAACCAATGACTATTTTAGCTTTTTTGATAACAAGAATCCTGAAAGCAGGGAACATACACATGTCCTCTATCTTTAAATGTAGATTTTTTTTATTACGTTATAGCACCACCATTACTATTTTATTGTTGTATATAGTGATCCTGGAAAAGCCAAAGTGTTCTATTAAACAGCATAACAAAATACCTCATTTTTAAATGATCAATACATCACTTGTCAGGATTCAATGTTCTTGCAAATATGTTTTTTAAAGATTTATTTTATTGTTTTTGACAGAGACAGACGAGAGAAGGGGGAGGGCCCAGGGCAGTCTCCAGAGTTGTACATCATTTTGTTGTGACATTGTTTTGTTCCACACAGGTGTGTGGGGGCCTCCCACATGGGAAGCACACCCGTTCAGCATATGGGTTCACCTGAGCCGGGATTCGATCCTCAGTCCCCAGAGATGCAAAGCGAGTGCTCCACCCGCTGAGCCATCCCGGCTTCCCCTCTTGCAAATATTAGTAAGACAGTTATTTCCAATTCCAATAGAGAAAAATGTGTACAAGGTAATCTTTGCATTTAAGCATATCCACAAAATGCGCATCTTAACCCTCAAGGAATGACACAACGGTGGCAGGGCTGATTTTAAATACTGTACTGAAATATGTCTGAGTCATCCACAAATACATCCACTCATGATTCCATGTGTCTACAGTCTGGAACGGCTGAGGCTAGCATTCAAAATCTGGTGACAGCGTGAGCTGCACACAGAAAGGAAGGCTCCAATCCTCAGACGCTCCTGCTAAGAGGAGGGAGTAACGGCAGACAGATTCATAAACAGATTCATATTCCTCGTGGACACCCAGTGGGGAAAGAATGATGAAAGAAGATAGGCTGAAATACAAAACTAAACACCTCAGGGGAAGTCAGGCGTCGTTGTTCTTGGTACAGAAGCCCCTTCTGATGTTCTTCCTTCTTGGGTTTCATCTAATCTGTGGCTACTCTAGCCTTTCTCTCTCTACGTCTTTCTGAGTCTGTCTTCTCATTAATACCAGCCCCTACCAGCACCCTATAATCATCAGAATTTCTGCTCTCAGGACCCCGGTGGTCTTCATGGCTGTGCCAAGTTACAGCAGTAATGGGGCAGGGGCCCGGGCAGCCCGACGGAGCTGAACAATACAGGTTGGAAGGCAGAGCATCGCCTGGAATATAAAAGTTCCTCCAGGTCTTGGAAGATCAGAGGTTCCAAAACAGGGAGGCAGACAGACTCCCACCTGGCCACATTTCTGAATTATCCAGACATTTTTGAAAACCGCAGGAGGCCCCCAGTTTAGGTCCCACCCCGCGTGGCCCCACATCCACCTGTGTGGAGCAAAACCATGTCACAACTAACGATGTGTAACTACAGAGACTGTTCTGAGCCCCATGCACTTCTGCCTGTCTGCCTGCCTGTCTCGCCTCCTCTCAAACAATAAAATAAAAATTTAAACACCAGCTCCAAAGCCCAAACCTGCCACCTCCTAGCGTGGGCGACTCAGTTAAATTAGCTGAAGCTCTATTTGTAAAAATAGGAACTAGCGGTCCCACACAGGGTTCCTATGTGCGCTGGTAGTGAAAGAACACAGCACTAAGCAGGTGGTCTTCCATGCTGTATGTGCGAGTCCCCACCTGTGTTTTGATCCAGTCCTTGCAGCGAGGTGTCCTCCTGAGTCCCCCGGCTGTCCCCTCTCTGCCATGCGTACCCAGCAACCTGTCACTCCAACTATAAAATGAAGGCCACAAACCAACCTCCCATAAGCCAGATACAACCCACACTCGAGTTCTGTTTTGGCCCACAAAGCATTAGGACCTCACAAACTCGAGAGGTATTTGATTTAGAGAACAACATGCAAAGTCAGGAGCGACCGGAGGTGCAGAAAACAGTAATAGCACAGGCCCCAGGAGCTGCGGGACCCACAGCTGAACATCTCTGGGGCTCTGCTTCCTTAGTTGTTAAGAAAACGGTGGGGGAGGGGGCATCGTGCGACCCGCCCGGCTCATTGGCTGTTGTGAGAACTCCATGAGTTCAAACACATCAAGTGTTTAGAAGAGCGAAATGGGCCGTCAGCCCACAAAGGTGCTGCTTGCACTGGTCCGGACAAGCTCTCGCCCAGTGGCGGGTCACCCCTGCGTGGGTCACGAGCTCTCCACTTCTCCACAATTCCCCGGTCCTCAAAGGCCTTTCACAGGCAGGGCCCACCCACCTCACTCATCTGGACCATCAGGTGACCACATAGAGCATCACCCCCTTGGCCTTGGACTTTGAAACTCCCAGTACCAAGAAGAAAATAAGCAACTCCAGGAAGGACGTTGCCATTTCCTCCGCTGTCATCCTCAGTAAAGAGGTACGTGGAGCCCCCATGAAGAAGGCAAGAAGCCTAGGACAGCAAGGCGGGGAGGTGATAGATGAGCATCTGAGACCGTTGGGACAAACAGCGCCTCCTCAAACCAGCTGTGAGTCCCTCTGACCGCTGCTGGGCTATTCAATGGATCAACAGTGACTACATAAGACTCTCCATTAACCTACAGTGACCAGATTTTAACATTGGTAAAGCAGGACACCATTGACCGGGGGGAGGGGGGTCCTTGATTAAAAATTTGGTCTATCTCCTGCTGTTCCCTAGCTTGTCGTGCAGTCTTTCCAAAAATCAGGACTTTTTTAAAACGCCGCGGGACGCGGGACAAATTGTTAAAAAATCGGGACTGTCCCGCCAAAAGCGGGACGTCTGGTCACCCTACATTAACCGGCACCCATTGGAATTAACAGATACCAAATAAATGTGAGGAGACTCTCCCGTAAGCAGAACTCAAGCAACCGACAAAATTTTTGTTTGCTCGTCCCTTGAGGTGTTTTGCCAGTTGCCTGATTTCCAGTTAACGGAGTCTACTGTATGTGACACACAAAATAAACAAAATGAACTTCCAGAGGGAATGTACCATCTCCAGTCCCCGGAGCACTGCCTACGACAAGGGTGTTGGGTTCAAACGGCGCGCTGTAACTGATTTCTTAACAGAGGAAGAAGTTCCTCCAGTTGAAATTCACAGACAAACGCAAGCCGCTCAGCGTGTTGATGTGAGGACAGTACGGCTCTGGGGAAGGCGGTTCAAAGATGGAGAAGTGGGGCAAGCAGATTTGGTGACAAACCACGAAGCAGAAGGCCTACGACTGCAAATGATCAGCTTCATCAAGATTGTGTTGAAGAAAAACTGATCCATGGAAATCGTCGCATCAAACAAAAAGAAATTGCTAGTAAATTAGGAATTTATAGAGTGGGGTACATTCTTGTATTCTTGGATTCCACAAAACTTTTGCCAGGTGGGCATCGCACATGCACATGCGATCTGATGAAATAAAAGCTGAAGAAGTTCGCATTTCTTGGAAACTCCTGGAACGTTCTGAAGAAGAACGTGAGGACGTCTTAAAGAAGATCCTTACAGGAGATGAAACGTGGGTCCACCATGATGACCCTGGTCCATGAAATACCGCCGTAAGAATCCCCTCAGCAGAAATACATTCAAAACTCAGGCCCCTGCTGGGCAGGTCATGGGCATTGTTTTTTGGTCTGAACACTCTTTCATTTCCATATACACCAGGTGACAAATGTAAGCATCTGTGTGTGCAACGTCAAGAACAAGGGAGGAAAAGCTGGGATGGCTCAGCGGGTTAAGCGCCCGCTTTGAAGCCGCAAGGACTGAGGATCGAATCCCAGCTCTGGCCCAGGCGGACCCACATGCTGAACTGGGGTGTGCTTCCCGAATGTGGTGAGGCCCCCAGTTCAGTTCAAAAATAAAATAAAATAAATAAATAAATAAAATATTGATTGGGAAGTCGGGATGGCTCAGTGGGTTAAGCGCTCACTTTGCAGCCCCCAGGGACCGAGGATCGAATCCCGGCCCCGGCCCATGTGGACCCATATGCTGAACTGGGGAGTGCCCCCAGTTCAGTTCTCACTGGGGTGAGACCCCGGCCCAGTTCCTGCCCTGTGCAGCCCCGCCCACCTGTGGAATGAAACTATGTGGAAAAACCAATGATGTGCAACTATGGAGACTGTTCTGGGCCCTCCCCCTTCTCTCTGTCTCTG